>PVLD010018967.1:0-27100 GCA_004027595.1 Dinomys branickii
AGACATACAATATTGATCAAATAACCCGTCATCAATTATTCCTTAGCATTAAGTGATATAATACAATAGTAGAACCATGTTAGCCCTCCTGCATATATGTATATTCGTATATACATACATACATTTCTGTCTCTTTCTTTTCTCCTTTCCCTCGTCCCATCTGTTCTTTGTTTTTGAACAGATTTCCTTCATGTCTCTTAGTTTATATTCCCACGCTCGGGTTCTTACACCAGTGATACAATGCGTTGCCTGCACATGTATCGCTGACTTAATCTTTCTTTATGGGATGGTTTGGTAATAGTTATTATTTGTGCCTTAAAGTTCAAATAAAATTCACTTCTAAATTTTTTTTTTACCTTGATTCCTTTTGAGTTTTCTATATTTATATTTCCAGTTATTTCTGTGGTCTGTTGATATTTACCCTTTGAAAAGATAATTTTGAAAAATTATAGATAAGTGAAAGGCATCCATTTCCTCTTCATTTGCCACTTTATTGCATAAAATTAGGTATAACATTTTCTTAAGGAAAAAGTCTAAAGACTGGAATGGAAATGGCCATTTTGTGCCATTGAATAAGTGTTTAAGACTATATTGCAAATCAAACCTAGCTGCCTAGTAAAACAATGGCATGTGCACTGAATTGGGCTTTACTTTAAATATAAATTCTAGGATACTTCAAGGGAATGTATCCCTATAATCTATAATGTTACTTCTAGGAATAACACATGATTATCTCATTAAGAAGAAAAGTGCTAAGAAGAAAAATTATCTGGGAGCAAACTTCTGAAAGAATTTTATGAAAATGTTAAGTAAAAATAGGAATGGTAGGAGCTTCCTAAATATGGTAAACACTGTTTAGCAGTATAACAGTAAACCTATAAAATACAAATACAAATAAAATACTGAAACTGTTACCATTAAAATCAGGCAATAGAGAAATTACTGTTGTCACAACTGTTTCATATATCTTGATTTTATTGGATTGGGTTAATGATATAAGTCTGAATTCTTTATTTCCAGAAGGTAAGGATCTAGAAAACCTGAGACTCTTCTGCAAGATGATTAGCACCATATGAAAATGTAGTAAAGTGTAATGTAAGCTGGATACAAAGAAATCAATAACTTCTCTACATTTTATAAAAAAAAGAGCAAGGGATGGGAGCAAAAATGAATACACAAACTGAATTCTCCTCTTATGCATATTTTTAAAATTTATTTATTTATTTATTTATTTTTTGAGACAGGGTCTCACTTGCAGTGTAGGCTGGCCTTGAGCTCACTTTTAGCCTAGACTGACCTTGAACTCGCAATGATCCTCCTGCCTCAGCCTCCCGAGTGCTGGGATTACAGGTGTGCACCACCATGCCCAGTCCATTCATATTAAATATTTGTCACTTTTTATGATTATTAAATGGGTGTTGGGTGATAAAATACGTATGATTCATATGATAAAATACATTAAAAAGCTTTGGGAAATTATCAAGCTTACCTCTGTAATACATTGAGGGAGAAATAGTAGAGAGAGAACAGTAGCTGCAGCTTTGAAATGGAATTGGCATGAGGAGTCCTCTACGCAAGGATTCTTAACCCTTCTCTTAAATTTGTGGGCCTGACTGCAGGTGTGTTCTCTTTTGCTGAAAATAGATAATAACTCTTAAGGGAAATGACAAGAGTGGATGAATCACTAATAAGAAATTTTAACAATGTCTTGCAAACCATAAGGAATGCAGGAGAGGCTACTGAATTCACAGGGGAGATAGGTTTAAAATCTAAGTCCCTACAGAGGTCAGCAAAGAAGTGCTTTAGCTGGCCAGCTTGCCCCAGGGATGCCTTCAGGGCCTTCCACAGACCTGGAGACTCCAGGTGTTCCCCGAGGCAGTAGCTCAAGTGAGAGTTGAAGCCTCCACCCAGACCTTTTGGGCCCTTCCCAGCAGATGGGTGATTCCTTCAGTCTGCTTTGGTTCTGGGACACAGGAGGAGCCCTGCAATGAGAGAGACACTCCAGCGTGGAGGAGGAGGTGTGGGGCTGAAAATCAAGGCTCGTGTGCACTTCTGCACACTGAAATACAGATCCTCGCTTGCTGTCCTCGGTGCAGCTTCTAGCTGCTGCTGTGCCCTTCTCGCCCACCTAGCACTTCTTTCTCTGGAAAGAGTGAATAGCTTCAGTGAGTACTGACAGTTGGCGTCTCAGTGAAATAGACCACTCAGGATACACAAGCATCATACAGGGAAGCCCATCAGTCCACATGCCAAGCTTCTGAGCTATTTTTTAGTGTCTCACTCTTAAAGGAGCATCCAGAGATCACTAGGTTATAAGGAAATGCTCAAAAAGTAAAAGACACTCAGACCAGTCAGCCAACACACAAAAAAGGAATTTGGAGGAATCAAATGATGCAAGAAACAGAGGAAAGCTAAAAACAAATTAGGAAAAAAAAGTTGACATATCGGCCAGATGTGGTGGTACACATCTGAAATCCCAGCATTTGGGAGGCTGAGGCAGGAGGATTGCCATGTATTTGAGGCCAGCCTAGACTACATGAGTTTAGAGACAGTCTGAACTACATAGCAAGACTCTGTTTAAAAAAAAAAAGCTGACGTATGCATTAAAAATTACAAGATAAGACAGTTCTAAGAACAAAGTATAGAGAATAAGGAAGTATTTGAAAATGTTAAGTTTAATATTACACTGTAGTAGGAAAAAAATTCCATGAACAGATTAGAAGATGAAATTGAGGTATATTTCTGTAAAAGACAGGCCTTTTTAACATCTAAATTTATGTATAAAAATTTATCTCCAGTATTTATTCTTTTTGTACTGTTTTGTACTCTGTTGTTTAAATTAAGCATACATGGAAAATACTCATTAAACTTGTAATTTTTTACTTGATGAAGAGGAGTGGTTTTGTTTCACATTGATTTCATGAACAGTAATAATGCCTCTTGAATTCTTGTAGCATTAGATTTTTTGTTATTTTGGTCAGATAGTAGTTGTCTTAGTTACTTTTCTCATTGCTGAGACAAAATACCCAACACCCAAAGTTAAGGGAGAAAAGATTTAATTAGCTCCAGTGTACAGGTTTCAGTCTATAATTGGCTGGCTCCAAGGCAGGGTGGTTTGGCAGAGGAGAACAGTTCATGGTGGGCAGACTGTAGCAAAGCCACAAGGGGCTTTAACAGCATCTTTCTGCCCTTTTTATGTTGTATCTAGACTGCCAGGCTTAGGGCAGCGCCAAACCTATCAGTGGACTGATGTAGGAATCACACACTCTAGCTCTGTCCGCCTCTGGAAAAGCCGTACCTGTCATCATATGAGGCTCTGGGGTAGGCATCTAGACCCAAACTGTGACATTGCATCAGGCTCCCCAAAGACTCATGCATGTTCCTTTACACAAAAGGCATTTAGTCCATCTCTGAGAGTTGCCAAAAAGTCCTAACAGTTTCAGCACTGCTGAAAAGTCCAAGCCCAAAGTCTCCTATGAGATTTAAGACAAATCTTAGCTGCAGGCCCCTGTACAAGTGCAAAGGAAATTAAACACTTATTCAATGGCACAAAATGGCCATTTCCATCCCAGAAGTTAACAAATAGGGGATGCAAAGGAATGGGGAGCAAAGTAAGTCCAAATCCAACAGGATAGACATTAAGTCACACAGTTTCACTTACGGCATTCCCAGCAATCTGTGGCAATATGTGAACTCCACAGGGCTTGGGTGGCTCCACCCCATGGCACTTCTGGTAGTTGTAACTCCCATGGCTTCTCTCTGGGGTAAGCTTTGCTCCCTCCTTGTAGTTTTCCTCAGATGATTCACGTTTCTGGCTTGTCACTGCACCTTTGGCTTCACATTCACAGCCTCACACATTGCCCTTAGGGACACACTGCCTGGCCTCCCAGACCTTCTTCTGAAATTGGGGTGGAAGTCTTCCTGACCCCATGACTCTTGCATTCTCCATGTGCCTGAAACCAGTGCCACATGGTTGAGTTAAGGTCTGCTGCCAGTTAGAGCAGTAGCAGCCAAGCTTCCTTCTCTCTTGGCTGTTGTAGTCAAGTGCCTATGAACCAAGTCCCAAAGCACAAGTTCTCTAGGCCACCACCATTCTGAAACATGATGCTCTGGGGCAGTCTTCTCAAAACAAAGTTTTTCACTTTTGCGATTTTGAGGCTGCAAAGGGTGGAGCCCTGCTGCTACTTATGATGCCCTCAGACCATCTTTTCTGTTCTCCTTTTCCTTCTCAGCAATCAAGATGTCTGCTGTATCTTTACAGTCTACTACTTTACTGGAGTTTCTTTTCTGGTCAAATTCAAAATATTTTAAGTCATCCTACTGGGCTCTTTGCTCTTGATTCTCAACACAAATGGGACCTAAATCCCCCAGTAGTAGTCATGCCATTGCCTCAACATTAGACTACCTTGAAATTTCTTCTGTTAGATTATGGATTAATTCTGCCACCATCCATAGTCTCAGTCTCAGGCGAAGTCTCTAGACATGAGCAAAATGGAGAAAACTTTCTGCGAGGGTATAACACACCTTGTCTAGAGTCCAGCAGTCATTGCAGTCCTTCCCAGCAGAAACCTCCTGAGCCTGTTTGTTACTGGCAGAGTTTCTGTCAGCATTCTGGTCTTCTGAGCTCTGGCCAGAATCTCCCGTACAGTCCAGCCTAAAGCATTCCAGCTCTACTTTTGCAGTGGGGATCTCTGAACTTTTCCAAACTCTTCTCACAAGCCATTCCCAAAAGCTCCTGAACCACATGTATAGTCACAGCAATGACTCCATTTTGCTGGTAGCAAATTCTGTCTTAGTTAAATTTCTTGTTGCTGAGACAAAATACCCAACACCTAAAATTAAAGGAAGAAAGGTTTATTTGCCATCTAGTTTGTAGAAGTTTCAGTCAATAATTAGGTGGTTCCAAGGCAAGGTGGCTTGACAGAAGGCCATCACAGAGAACAGTTCATGGTGCCCATAAGACAGTAAAAGCAACAAGGGAAGGAGGGACAAACCTTGTTCTGTCCCTTATATAATATATAGGCTACCTGCCTTGGACAAATGTAGCACTCACTTCCTTAGTCCTAGCCAGAACAATGCCAAATCAATCAGCGGGCTGATTTAGTAATCGCACATCCTTACTCCCAGCATCACCCACTTCAGATATAACCACTTCTGAAAAAGCCTCACCTATGAACACATGAGGTTTGGGGTGGGGGGGATCGACAATGGGACATCTTGACCCAAACCAAAACATTAGTTTGATATGAATCATTTAGAGCCTTTCTCAAAAACTTTAACAGCAATTCAGATAATGTTCTTCAAGGGTAGAACAAGCTGTGGAGTTGGTGCTGCTACTCAAATCCCAGCCTGGTCACCAAACATATGATTTTGCTCTAATCACTTATGTTTCATTTTCCTCAACTGTAATATGGAGATGGTAGTAAAGGTGCCTGTCTTTTGTGTGTGTGTGTGTCTTTTTTTGAGACAGACACCTTTTTTTGAGACAGTTCAGGCTGGCCTTGAACTCACTGTGTAGCCCAGGCTGGTCTCGAACTTGTAGCGATCCTCCTGCCTCAGCCTCCTGAGTGCTGGGATTATAGGCTTGTGCCACTATGCCTGGCATAGGTACCTGTTTATATAGGACTATGATGGTGATTAAAGGAGTGAAGGCCTATAAATCACGTGGTAGTGTATAATTAGTGCTCAATAAAAAGACATCATGATGACTAGCAGGCGGATGGGTTGGTACCTGTAGATAGTTAAGAAAAAAGTATGTTGAAAAAGTGACAAGGACAGCATTAGTGATGTACTAGGCTGTCCTGAGCTACTGGTGTCCATTACCAAACTGAAAGTGTCTTGTTGCTAGTCCATAGGTGGTACTCAGAGAAATTATGCACAGAATGAATGGATGAATCTCTTTGTTTAGCTTTCATCTGTAGAGGTATGCCTGCCTCCAGCCTCCATCCTCTGATCAAGATTGCATATTAATATGTCTTTAAGCAGACAGGAGTGAAATTCTTATAAACTGAAACATTGTATTTCAATTACAGGCGGCAATTAGGAAGGTAAAAATAACGGAATCATGGCTCAGTTTCCAACACCTTTTGGTGGTAAGTTCTTGAAAATTTCTCTTTTCTATTGTACTTTGGGACTACATTTTTAAAACAGTGTGACGGTAATTACCCTGTTGGTGCCTTTTGGAATGGTAATGTTTATTTTGTGCCTTTAAACGTTGGAAGTGTTTAATTTTCATTTGTATGGGGGCAAAATGTTATGGTTCTAATATAAGCATGTCTTTGTATCTGGAAACTGGTTTAAAGAAATGTGTTTGGTTGCAAAGTTGACAAGGGGTGGATTGTTAATGGTTGATACATTGTGTCAACTTGAGGAGTCTGGAGGTTTGGCTGAGTGATTCAGCCCGAAGCCAGGGTGCTTACTTTGTATACATCCTGAGCCTGTGGAAGAGGAGGGCATGGAGACTGTGTGAGAGGTACACGCCCCCTTGGTGGGGTTAGCTGTTTACAAGGTAAGGGAGAAAAAGAGGCTGCTTGCAGCCATTCCTCCCTTTTGCTGGTTGTTTTTGCTGTGCTTTACTGCCCTGAACAGTTTGCCCTCTGCCCTGTGCTACTCTGCCTCAGAACCAGCCAAGTATGGACTGAAACCTCCACAAACTGTGAACTAAATAAACCTTTCCTTCCTTCATTTTGGGCGTTGGGTATTTTGTCTTAGCAACCAGAGAAAAGTAACCAAGACAACTTTTAATGAAAAAGTACAGAGAAAGTACAATCGGCTTTTTTGTATTCCATCATATGGTTTCAGCAATTATCAACTTATGGCCAGTATCATTAAATCTGAGTTCTTTTGAAGCTACTCCCAGTTGTATCATTTCATCTGTAAATGTTTTATTATGTGTATCTAAAAGATACAGACATTTAAAAAGACACAATACAATAGCATTATCAAATTTACAAAATTTATATACAGTACGTTATCATGCTTAAAAAGTTTACATCCACTTTCCCAGGTAGTCATTAGCCATTTTTTAATACAGAGTTTGTGTGTTCAAGTCGGGATCCATGGAAGGTACGTGCATGCAGTGCAGGTAGTTCATGTGTCTCCAAAATCTCTTAGTTTGGGAGATCTTTTCTCTATCCCTGGTTCTTCACACTTTGTTTGTCAAAGTGACTATCATATATTGTATACTTTTTCAAAACCTGGATCCGAAGCAAGCATGGTGTTTTTTTACTTTATGTTGGAAACAGCAGTCTTAATAAAATATGTTTTTCAGGTAATTTTCTTGACCTCATGAGGAATTGTTAAATATTGTGCTCACTTACTAGTCTGGTGTCTTTTCAGCAAAAACCTGTGCCAACTGTGCCATGTTCACAAATTGCTCTGGACAGCTATCTGCCCTAGTGGTCTCAAGGAGAGTGAGAGGCCCAAAGCACCACCCTCAGACCACATCTATAAAAGGCACAGATGCCTAGCACGGGAAGACAGTGCGGACATGTGCAGCCTTTTCTAGATCTTCAGTATTTTGTGGGTTTTCCCCTACCTTCATAATTACTGTACACTTTTTAGTTTCTTTTTCCTTTTTTTAAATACTTCTGGGGATCAATTCTGACAGGGAACTGAGAGTCCCTTCTAGAAGTTACAGGTCTGTAAGGCCTGCGAGGAAGGGATCCTCTTTCTCGGGTACCGCTTTACTCCTTCAGGTTGACACAGTAGGTGGCACATACCGAGTGTTCAGTAAATATTTTTTCGTGACTGCTGGACCGCCATTACTTTCATTTCAGGTGCTGTAGAGAGGGGATTTGCACTGTTTAAATATTTTCCTGGTCATACTCCCCTTTTTGGTAGTAGGGGTTGAACCTAGTGCCTCCACACTGAGCAACACACCCAGCACTTTTTAGATTTTTTATTTTTTGAGCTAGGGTCTTGTGAAGTTGCCCAGGCTGAGCTGAAACTTGTAGTCTTCCTGCCTCAGTCTCCCACAGGGCTGAGATCACAGTTGTTTGTATCACCACACCTGGCTTATACATTTTGTGTGAAACATTTACATTATATATTCCTTTTGGGAAAGTGTCAAAACTTTAAAAAGCTTTCCATGTTTGTCATCTATAAATATTTTGCTGAATTTGTTTGAGGAGAGCAAGGATCAAAGAGAGAAAGTCTCAGAAATCAGGAGACATCTGGTCAGTCAGAGAGCTGAATCAGAAGAAAACCCTAAATCCCAATCTTTTTGGTTGGCTATTATTTTTTTTAAATCAGAATACTTTTTAAATTTATTATTTATTATTTATTTTTTCATAATCTTTTTAGAACCAGCTTTAGGGAGGCATAATTCACATATCACATACTTCACTAATTTAAGCTGTATAGGTCAATAATTTTTAGTAAATTTACAAGGTCATACAGCCATCACCACAATATCTGAGTATTGAATATTACTACTTGACTATTTTTATCACCCAAAAAAGATTTTCATGGCATCACACAGGATTCTCATCATTATATGAACCTTTTTTTAATGCTTGTAATTGAACCCATGGTTCAGTCAACTTATACATATAACTTCTATTTTGTTTTTTTCCCATAATTTGCCTGTATCATTTAAGGTACCTGAGAGTGCAGTAAAATTATTAACTTTCTACATCTTCAAATAATACTAGCTGTAGGATTGTGGTATGCTTCCAAGAAAGAATTTGTGCTAATTTTTTAATTGGTTCTGATTTTTCTAATTTTTTATGTATAACTGCCAAGGAAAATCATGCTGTTTTATCGAACTGTTCATAACACATTGACAAAACATGACAGTGCTGTGGAAAATTGTGCCGTGTCTTTCTTGCTGAATAACTTGACTGTCTTTTCTTTGAACTGTAGGCAGCCTGGATATCTGGGCCATAACGGTAGAGGAAAGAGCGAAGCATGATCAGCAGTTTCATAGTTTAAAGCCAATATCTGGATTTATTACTGGTAATTACAATCTATATTTTCATTCTTACTTAGCAGTGGCTCCATCATCTCCGGAAGTGTTACTTTGCAAAGCAGAGGTGGGTGTGCATGATAAAGGGGACAGTTTGGTCTAGACCTTCATCCTGTATTTGTTTACTCTTGTTTTTCTTACGATGCAGTCAAACTTTGTAATCCTCAGTGTGTGCTAAGCCACTTGTTTGGGGCACATCACTGGTGGGAACTGGTTATGATCAGTCGAATATCCTCTAAAAAAGGCAGGTAGACAGTGCCCTGGAGCTAAATTACTTGCTTTACTTTGATCCTAAGCTAGTTCAGGAACTGTTAATAGATTCTGAGCATGTATACAACATTTTTATTGCTATCTATCTAAAGTTCTTTTTGTAATTTGCCTTCTTGACTGTCTTTCCTGTTCGATTATTCTTTTAGAATTCACTTTAGGAAAAATGCGATATAGATTTCTTGAAGAAATGTATTTGTATGTGTTTGTATCATAGTTTTCTTTATTTTTTATCATCAATATGATTGTTTTAGTCTCTATTACTTCCTCTTTCTCTCTCTCCCTCTCTCCATATATATATATATTATAGATGGACCCAAAATTTAGATTACAGGCATTGGAAATAGCAAAGACTTCTTTCTATAAGGCAGATGTCGCTCATCAGTTATTTCCTTGAGAGGTGCTTTGTCATTGTGTTAGCTTCCCATTATAGCAACACACCCAAGATAAACAGCTTTAAAAAGGAGAGGTTTGGAATGACAGCTTTGGAGGTGACAGGCCAGGGTGGCCCTGTTACTTTGGGCCTGTGGTGGCACAGTACCTCACGGTGGGAGTGCGTGATGGAAGAAGGCTCCTTCCCCCAGGGCTGCTGTGAGAGAGGAAGAGTAAAGGACTGGGGTCCTGTTCTGCCCTTGGGGCTACAGCTCAAATAACCCATGATCTTCACTGGCCCTTACCTCATAAAGGTTTTGCTTCCTCCCAAGAGCACCACAGTTGGGGGTGAAGCCTTTAACATGTAAGCCTTGGGGGACAGTTGACATTTAACCTGTAACAGCCATGATGGGCAGCTAACATCTTAGTTAACAGCAAATTCAAGCGCACAGTGTGTCCCAGCAAATACTAGGACCTTTCTTAGGTGGTTTTAAAAAAGTGTTCAGTTTGAGGTCAGTGCTGATGGGTTCACTTTACTGTTGCTTGCCCTTTATTATATACTCAGTTCAGTATTTACAGGGTTACCAGCCACTTCCTTGCTTTTGTAATTTTGCTGTAAGATTTCTGTCAGCTGTTGTTTTCTTCTGAAATACTTTCCCCTTCATTTACAGGTGATCAAGCAAGAAACTTTTTTTTTCAATCTGGGTTACCTCAACCTGTCTTAGCACAGATATGGTAAGTTGAAATTTTATCTAAGCTGAGTGAAATAAAATATTGTCCAATTCTGTTTATTTGTTTATATAATTTCTTATGCTCTATGATGAGAATTATATCTCTGTGCTGGCATACTCTAATACCTTTCACCAAAGAAGTACTTGTGAGAAATGTCTTTATGATGTAGAACTTAGAAAAAAGGGGGAAGGGTTGGATTTGAATGGTAGTATTCTGTCAAAAAGTTGAACTTCCAATTGAAATATGTACACTTTGATATTTTCTTACCAATTTATTTGGCTTCCTCAACAGTCGTACTCATTTGAATGCCACACATGTTTTGCTTTATAATGGAAATATATTTTATTTTTTACAAATTAAGGAGTAAATGGTTGAGAAAATATTTGAGGGTTAGTAGAGGTTAGAAATAACCAGGTCATATTATAATGTGGTACATGATAAGTACATAAAAGGTAATTGTCAAGTTCTGTGACTGTCACACTGGGCACGGAGTCTTTTGAAGCTACAGGAAGAGCAAGTAAGAAAGGGTGGCAAGTAATAGTCCGGGTTCTAGATTCACGGCTGTGGGACGCCATGCTGAGTTCTGTTGTCTTGTGAGAGTCCACATTTCCCCACCATATGTGGTTCTTATAGTTAATACTTTCTTGCCCTGAGTTAATTAGTGTTAGGGAGGCAGCTTTCTATCAGGGAACAAGCACATAATTTATAGTCACATGTCTGAGTTTAAATGCCACCTGTTCCACACTCTGGCCCTATGATTTGGAAGATACATTCATCCTCTCTGATCTCAGTTTCTTAATCTATAAAATGGGAATGTTTTTTGTATTTTTGTTACCAAGTTATTGAGAGGGTTAGTGAGAGAGCTGTCCATAAAGGGCTTAGTGTGACGCTTGTCCTGTGCTTGCCCCTCAAAGTAAACACCCCCAGAAGGTGTTCTTAGCACCAGAGACTACCATAATTGACATAATCAAAATGTCCATTACTTGTCCTTTTAAATGATCACGTGTTTGGTTTATAATCTTGTGGAAGTTAATAAAGATTGCCATATTATTATTGCTTTGAAATAGTCTTCACAACTAAACCTCAGTTTTTCTTGATTAATGGTCATCATGAAAATCACATTCTGAAATAGCAAAATTTTCCTGGGATATATGTATTTTTTTCATTGTTTTGGATACATTCAAATTGAAATGATGCCAGATTCGTGGGCTAGTTTGGGTATGTGCTTTTCTTTTTCCTGATTGTCAGCAGGTTGGTTGCCAGACTCTCTTTCGCCCAATTAGTGTGCTTCTACAAGCCATTCCAGCTTGAATCCACCTAGGAAAGTAAAAGGCTTGGAGAGAGGACAGGTCCGTGAGCAAGAAGTCCTGCCACACAGAGAAGGAGCTCGGTCCTATCAGTTATGTCCTTTGGCCCCTGTTGTAACTGTAACCAGCTGCTTTTCTCTGCATCTTGGTTTGTGACCCTGCTTCACACCTTCACTGCAACTGCTTTCTCAGACATCACTAATTTTCTGCTGAGTGGTACTCTCTGTGGTATTCCTGATTTTTGATTTTTTTGTTCATGAAGCATCTTTGATAAATGTTCTGCTGACAGAACACCTTGATCCATTCCATGTTCATTCTTTCAGCACTGAAAACATTTATCAGATTTCTGCTGTGAGTCAGTGACTCTTGTGGATCTGAGTGATACAGCAGTGAACAAAACAGACAAAATCTACCCTTTACTCAAAACTATAATCTAGTGAAGGAAGATAGTCGTTAACAACATAAAAATTATCACCCAGTATTAAATGTTAGGAGAAAAGCAGGGCATTATTGAATGAATTTCACTTTTATCAATTAAGGCAGTTGTTAGTTTTCTAAGTTATTTTTAGTTTAATAGCCCAAACTAAACTAGGTAGCTAAAAGTCGTTTTTACTCCCCCGACTTTGCCATGCTGGGGATCAAAGGCAGGTCTTGCACATGCTAAATGCACTGCCACTGAGCTGCATCCTCAGCCCTTAAAGTCACTTCTCCTACCTCTTTTTGCACTGAGATCTGGAAACCGTTGTAGTCTCAGTTCCTCCCTGGCTTTCTCTCTCCTCTCTGTTTCTGGTCTCCCTGTCTTTCTCTGTCTCTCTCTGGCTGCGCTCCCTCCCTGTCTGTTGGACTGTCTGTCTTTCTCAAGCCAACTTTCTTGACCCTGGTCTTCATTTCAAATACATAAGAGGTACAGACTGATGAGGAATGTGCTGCTAGAAACCTTCATACTGTTTCTGTTGCCAGGTAGAAACCACACTCCAGTTAACTAGTTTGTGAACTATGCCCTGTTCATACTCTGAGGACTACTTGTCTCTTCCATCTAACTTCCAGTGAATAATGCAAGGAGACCTGAATTCTCAGAAGATGAAGTTTGGTCAGTGTGTGTGATGCCAACTTACAGCAGTGGCCAAAGATGATACATCTTCTTAGAAATTGTCTTACTAATAAATAACTGGAAGGAAACTGGCCAGTATTCTTTGGCAACTGAAATGCTTAAAATTGTATGAATCTTGCTCTTTTGTAGAGGAGCTGGAGGAACCCGAGGGGATAGATTAGAGCCAGAAGGTACAGGAAAGAAAAAGGAGGAGCAGAGGAGCTGCCTGAGGGGGTGGGCCGCTGAGGCCGCGAGACCCGCAGAAGTGGGGAGGAGTGAGGGACAGGGAGGTGTGCCCTGGAAGTGGCTCCTAGAGGAAACGAGGGGGGCAGAGCGGACTAGGCGGGCACTGATCTGCTTCCAAGAGGGAGGCAGGCCAAGGACACCATATGACTGTACCATCCAGGACTCTTGAGTATGTGTCACAAGGGCCTTTGACCCACAACAAGATCATTTTGCCGAACCCCTTTATCACCTCCTCCTTTATCACCCTGGGCTCTTACTGCTTATCTCTGAGTCCATGGCATTGAGCATGTCATCTAGGTGGCCAGACCAATGCGAAGGAGCCAGGGCTGAGTCCTCTTTTCTTTTTTTTTTTATTTTTTAATTTATTTTTTTATTTTAAAAGTAAAAGAACAAAAACACTAACAAACGTACACACAGTAGCACAAGAACAGTACAAAAACCCAACTGCAGATAAGGTGGCAGGGGATCAACAATGGTGGTTGTATTACACATTTATAACTTCAAAGTATATGCTCAGGACAATACAAATAGACATACAAGAGTGATCAAACAACTAATCACCCCCATCAAAATGACATGAGACGATAGTGCAACCATGTCAGCCATCCCGCACATACATACATACCTACTCAGCTGTCCCCCTCTTCCTCCTCTCCTTCCCTTCATCCCGATTGCTCTCTACCCTTGAGCAGTCTCCCTTCATATCTCCCAATCTATATTCCCACCTCCAGGTTCCTACACTAATGATACAATACGCTGTTTGCACATGCACATCTGATTTACCTCACTTATGAGTATGGTCTCTAATTGTGATCATTTGCCTATAAAAGCCCCTAGTTTGTCTTTCTTTACAGCTGAATAATATTCCATTGTGTAAAAATGCCACAGTTTTTTAATCCAGTCCTCTGTGGATGGACATTTGGGTTGCTTCCACAATTTAGCTATTACAAATTGTGCTGCTATAAACATGGGTGCACATATATCACAGTGGTATGATGTTTTCTTCTGGGAAAATACCCAGAAGGGGAATACCTGGGTTGAATGGGACCTCTAGACCTAGTTTGCTGAGGAATCTCCAAACCGATCTCCACAGTGGTTTCCCCAGTCTGCATTCCCACCAGCAGTGCAGCAGAGTTCCTATTTCTCCACAGCCTCGCCAGCATTTGTTATTGGATGATTTCTTGATGCTGGCCAGTCTTACTGGGGTGAGATGAAATCTCAATGTTGTTTTCATTTGCATTTCTCGAATGACTAAAGATGTAGAACATTTTCTCATACATTTATTTGCCATTTGTATTTCTTTATCTGAGAAGTGTGTATTCATCTCATGTGCCCATTTCTGGATTGGGTCTTTGAATTTGGACATGTTCATGTTTTTTAATTCTTTGTATGTTCTAGATAGAAGGCCTTTGTCCAAGGAATAGCCAGTTAGGATTTTTTCCCAATCTGTGGGTTTCTTTTTTACTCTGCTGGTGATTTCTTTAGATGTGCAAAAACTTTTCAGTACAATGAGGTCCCAGTTATTGATTCTTTGAAGTGTTTCCCTTTTTTTTTTTTTTTTTGGCGGTACTGGGGATCAAACTCAGGACCCTGCGCTTGCTAGGCAAGCGCTTATTCTACTGAACTATATCCCCAGCCCCTGAAGTGTTTCCCTTGCAGTTCGATTTTTGTTCATGAACTCTCTGCCTTACTCCTATGTCTTCAAGATTTTTAACTACTTTCTCTTCTAATAGGTTTAGTGTTTCTGTTTTAATATTGAGATCTGTGATCTATTTTGACTTGAGTTTGGTGCATGGTGATAGACTTGGGTCTATTTTCAGTCTTCAGCAAGTGGCAAGCCAGTTTCTCCAGCACCATTGATTGAGGAGGCTATCTTTCTTCCAGTGAGCTTGTTTGGCCCCTTTGTCAAAGATTAGGTGGCTGAGTGTGTTTGTGGTTGTGGCTGTATCTTCCATTCTGTTCCATTGATGCTCAGGTCTGTCTTTTAGCCAATACCAGGTTGATTTTATTACAGTAGCTTTGTAGTAAATTCCACCTGACTTGTCCTTGTGGCCCAGAATTGCTTTTGCTATTCTGGGTCTCTTCTGGTTCCAGATGAATTTAAGGAATATATTCTCTAGATCTGTGAGGTATGCTGATGGTAGTTTAATGGGAATCGCATTGAATCTGTACAACAATTTTGGTAGTATGGCCATTTTCACAATGTTGGTTCTTCCTAACCATGAGCAGGGAATGTTTTTCCATTTATTGAAATCCTCTTTGATCTCTTTTTTTCAGAGTACTGTAGTTTTCATTGAATAGATCTTTTACCTCTTTTGTTAGATTGATTCCTAAATATTTCAATTTCTTGGATGCTATTGTAAAAGGTATGGTTTCCTTAATTTCTCTCTCAGTCTGTTTGTTGTTTGTGTATAGGAATGCTGTTGATTTTTGGGTGTTGACTTTGTATCCAGCTACTCTGCTGAATTTGTCAGTTAATTCCAGGAGTTTTCTTGTGGAGTTTTTGGGGTCTTCCATGTATAGTATCATGTCATCTGCAAATAGTGATAGTTTTACTTCTTCCTTTCCTATCCGTATTCCTTTTATTTCTCTCATCTAATTGCTCTGGCTAATGCTTCTAGAACTATGTTGAATAATAGTGGTGACAGTGGACATCCTTGTCTTGTTCCTGTCTTTAAAGCGAACATCCTTGTCTTGTTCCTGTCTTGTTAGCTGTTGGTTTGTCATAGATGGCTTTGATTAGATTGAAGTAGAGGACATCTATTCCTATTTTTTCTAGGGTTTTTAACACGAATGCATGTTGGACTTTATTGAAAGCTTTTCCTGCATCTATTGAGATGATCATGTGGTTTTTGTCTTTGGCTCTATTGATATGGTATATTACATTAATTGATTTGTGAATATTGAGCCATCCCTGCATTCTTGGAATAAATCCAATCTGGTCATGGTGTATAATTTTCCCTATGATTTGCTGCATTCTATTTGCTAGTATTTTATTGAGTATCTTTGCATCTATGTTCATTAGGGAGATTGACCTATAGTTCTCTTTCTTGATTGGGTCCTTCTCTGGTTTTGGTATTAGTATAATACTTTCCTCCAGAAATGAGTTAGAGAGAATTGCTTCCTTTTCAATTTCATTGAAGAGTTTCAGGAGTGCTGGCATTAAATTTTTGTTGAATGCTTTATAAGATTCTGCTGTGAATCCATCAGGGTCTGGGCTTTTCTTTGTTGGTAAGTTTTTAATGACATTTTGAATCTCATTAATTGATATTGGGTTGTTCAGGGTTTTTATATCTTCCTGGTTCAACTTTGGTAATTGGTACAGTTCTAGCAATCTGTCGATTTCTTCTGGGTTTTCTATCCTATTGGAGTAAAGATTCTCAAAGGAGGTATTAATGATCTCTTGAATTTCTGTAGGATCTGTAGTGATTTCATCCTTTTCATTCCTTATTGCATGAATTTGAGTTCTTTCCTTTCTTGTTTTGATAAGATTGGCTAGAGGTTTATCAATTTTATTTAGTCTTTCAAAAAACCAACTCTTTGATTCACTTATTTTTTGTAGAGTTTTCTTCGTCTCAATTGCATTAATTTCTGCCCTAAGCTTTATAATCTCCTCTCTGCTTTGGGCTTTGGGCTTGACTTGTTCTTCTTTTTCTAAAAGTTTGAGGTGCAACATTAGGCTATTTATTTGTTCTCTTTCTGTTTTCTTTATATGTGAGTTCATCGCTACAAATTTCCCTCTGAGGACTGCTTTCATTGCATCCCACAGATTTGCATAAGTTGTATTTGTATATTCATTTGTTTGTAGATATTTTTTAATTTCTTCTGTGATCCATTGGTTATTCAGGAGGTTGTTGTCTAATACCCAAGTGTCTATAGAGTTTTTGGAATTCCCTTTGTCATTAATTTCCAATTTCATTGCACTGTGATCAGATAATATGCATGGGATAATTTCAGTCCTTTTGCACTTAGGTAGGTATGCTCTATGGGCTAGAATGTGGTCTATTTTAGAGAAAGTCCCATGTGCAGCTGAGAAAAGTGTGTATTCTGATGTTGTGGGGTGAAACACTCTGTAAACATCTACTAAGTCCATTTGTCCACACATTTGGTTCAGGTCTGTTATATCTTTGCTGAGTTTTAGTCCATTTGACCTGTCTCTTTGTGTCAAAGGGATATTTAGGTCCCCTATTACAATAGTGTTATTGTTTATTTGGTTTTTTATGTCTGTTAAGATTTGCCTTACACAGTTTGGTGCTCCAGTATTTGGTGCATACATATTTAGTATTTTTATCTCTTCCTCTTACAGTTTTCCCCTAACTAGTATATAGTGGCCTTCTTTGTCTCTTTTGATTGTTACCAGTTTTAAGTTTACATTGTCTGCAAACATAACAGCTACCCCTGCTTTTTTCTGGGAACCTGTTGCATGGAAGATTGTTTTCCAACCTTTGACTTTCAGTCTATGGATTTCCTTTTGAGTAAAGTGTGTTTCCTGTATACAGCATATTGTGAGATTCTGTCTCTTAATTCATTCTGCCAGTGTGTTTCTTTTAACTAATGAATTGAGGCCATTTACATTGATGGTTATAACTGTTATACATTGACTTATTCTTGTCATGCTGTTTACTTGATGTTGGTTTCCTACTTTTGCTGTTTAATTTCTTGTTCTGCTTAAGGGTTCCTTTTTATTGTTGTTCTTGGGATTGTGGTCACCTTTTCCTCTGTCTAGAATATCTTTCAATACTTTTTGTAATGTTGGTTTGGCACTCATGAAGTTCTTCAGTTGTTGTTTGTTGTGGAAATATTTTATTTCTCCATTGAATTTGAGGGATAGTTTTACAGGATACATCAGTCTGGGTTGGAAGCTCTTTTGTCTGAGAATCTGTAATATCTTGCTCCAAGCCCTTCTTGATTTCATGGTTTCTGTTGAGAAGTCTGCTGTGATTCGGATGGGCTTTCCTTTATAGGTGATCTGTTTCTTTTCTCTAGCAGCTTTTGATATTGTGTTCTTTTGCTGCATATCTGGGATCTTCACTATTATATGTATGGGGGTGGTTTTATTTGGGTTGTGGCTCATTGGAGTTCTATATTCTTCATTTACCTGCACATCAGTATCTTTTAGCATGCTTGGGAAATTTTCTGCTATTATTTCTCCAAATATTCTTTTTATGTCATTTGTGTTTCCTCCTGATGTTTCACTGATTCCTGTTCCTCGCACATTTTCTCTCTTTGCTTCATCTTACAGCTGTTGGATCGATTTCTCCTGGTTCCTTGTTGACTTTAAGAGATCGTTCCTTTCACGTCATTAGCTGTCAGGCTGTCTTCAAAATCTGAAATTCTATCTTTGGATTCATTCAAGTGGTTTTGCAAGCTTTCAATGGCAGTTTTCATTTCCTGGAGATCTTTTTGAGACTGTTTCATGTGTTCTAATTCATTCCTGAATTGCTCATGTAACATTTCCATTTGTTGCCTTTGATCCTCTAGTCTTTTATCTGTTTCTTCTCTGTACGTGTGAAGCATTTCTTACATTATTATTTTCATTTCATTTTTTTGCCTGAGAGGTTATTTCAGATTTAATGTCTTCTATGGCCTGATGGAGTTGTTTCTTTATTTCAGATGTGATCATTTCAGAAATTTTAGGTATGTGGTTTCTTAGTTCTCCTATGTCATTGTGTCCTGTACTAGTTCTGGGTGGAGTTGTGTTCTGAGACTGTATTTTGCCCCTTTGTGTTGTCATCTTGAATGTTAGATGACTAGTGCTGAGCTACTACTGACTGCCCAAGTAGCTCACAAAGGACTCTAGGGACCCTAGTTTACCTGGATGTCAAACTAAACCCAGGGTGGTAGCAGACCATGGATCACTGGGCCCAGGGACCCCAGGCAGTTGCTGGGGTGCACGGCTCAGACCACACCTGCGATAGTGGGGAAGTGCTGGGCTTTGGTACCAGAGTGTCCAGTGTGTGGATGGGAAGCGTGTGGGCCTCAGCCTTGAAGCCTATGGTGGTTAGGCAGCAGCTTCTGCTTCTGGATCCTCAGGTAGCTAGCTGGTCAGAGGGGAGCAGGGCTCTCCTCCCAACCCGGAGGACCCCAGAGCCTGAGGCTGATTCCACACTGCAGGTCTCAACCACCAGCAGGGACCGGCCCTCCCAGTTGGAGCTCCTTCCTAACTCTGAGGTGTGGAGCAGAACCCAGGTGTAGGCCTTACCAGAGGAGAGGGGTTGCACAGCTCATGTGGTGTTGCCGGTCGGCCTCCGTCGCTGGAGAAAGGTCCCAGTCACAGAGCCGGACGCGGGCCGGAAACACCACACCGCCCAAGTGTCGGCGCGGGTAGGCCTTTGTCTCTGGAGAAAAGTGAGTCCTCTTTTCTTCACCCTGCACATCAGTGCATCCGCATGTACTTTTCATTCCATTACCCACTTTCCTCCATTGTGCCACTTCTTTCTGTCACCTCATCTGGTCCCACAGCTACAGCGTTTACACTGGATTCTCTTTCACATTTGCCCTTTGAAATCCCATTCTCCAAAGAGCTGGAATAATCTTTTAAAAAGTAAATCCATTAAAACTCCCCATTGAGAATAAAACCCAAAACCATTCCTAAAGCTCCAGGTCCCATGTGATCTGCAGACTCAGGACCTTTACATTGAGCTACATCTCCAGCCCTTTTTGTTTTTTCCTCTGAGGCAGAGTCTTACTAAATTGCTCAGTCTGGATTGCGATTTGTGGTCCTACCTCAGGTTCATAAGAGTGCCAGGGTCACAAGTGTACGCCGCCACACCCAGCTCCTCTTAGTGTACATTACTTCGTTTCTGCTGTCCAGAATTTACTCTTTCTGTTCTTTGCCTCAGAAGTATGGCATGGTGAAACTGTACCGGACCCTCCTGCAGCTGGTTCCTGCCCTTTCAGGTTTCAGTTTGTCACCAGAGGTGTTCCCGACCACTGGTTCAGCCAATGCTCCCTCTGCCCACCTGCTCCTCTCTTCCTTTTCCCTTGTATCTGACTTAATAGCATTATGCAGAATAATCTGATTTGTTTTCTTTTTAGTGTTTCCTTGTACCAAAATGTAAACTTTATGAGGACAAAGGCCTTGCCTGTCTTTTTCAGAGTTAAAATTCCAAATCCTAACTTGGATTTGTGCCTAGACTTTAGGTCCTTCCCCAAACCCCGTAGTTATTTTTTGAATGCCCAAGAAGGATTAATCTGCATTATTGCTTGGCCTTTTGTTTAGCTTGGTGGCCACCAGCAGTGGGGAGGTGAACAGCCCATCACAAGCGTGGGAGGTAGAGGCGGGCTGCTAAAGAAAGCTGTGGGCTTTGCCCCCAGCAGTGAGATGGGGCAGGGAAGGCAGGCCCCTCTCTGCTCCCCGCAGCTGCGCTAAGTTGTGTCCGAATGGCCACACTTATATCTGGTAGGAAACAGCCTGCAAGCTCCAAGATTACTTTGTAGTTCTTTTATTTCTAAACTGAGGACATAGAAGGTACAATGTTCATAAATTAGTTGGATTAGCTTTTCTCTTTTTTGGGTATAGCAGGCTGGGGATGTAGCTCAATGGTAGAGTGTTTGCCTAGCATGTGTGAAGCCCTCCATACTAGAAAAAATTAAAACAATGTCCTATTAATTCTCTTTTAGACTTTAGTTTTTGAATATGTAGCACATTAGCAAGACTGTAAAGCCAAAACTGTGCCAAGAGGTGTACCTAGAAAGCCCACTCGTAATCCCTTCTGCTACTCTCCTATCACCGCCTAGTTTACTGCTTTCTCATGAACCTTTACGGGGGGGGGGCAGCAGATGGCAATGTATAGTGTGTGTAGCATATAGAGATCTTTTCCTCTTTCTCCTGCATTAAATATAACCTCTTATAGATGTGGTTTGGTTTTTTTTAAATCTTAGTAACACATCCTGGAAACTGCTCATACCTCTCTGTAGGATCTGTCTCACTTCCCCTTCACATTTACATAGTACCTTCATTGTGGAGGAGATACCACGTCTATTCAACCAATGCCCCGTATTTCTACATTTAGATTGTTTCTAACAGTTTGTGATTATACATGGTGCAGCAATGAGTGAGTTTTTGCCTGTATACTTTTGTATTGCTAGAAATGTGTCTTCAGGGCAAATTCCTAGGTGTGCAATTACTGGGTCAAACAGTAAATGCTTATTATGTAATTTTCCTTCATTTTGGACTCTTCTCATCTAGCCCTACCTGTTTCAAAGAGCTTTGAATTTCAGTTTGAACACTGTATTGAAAATCATTTTGCCTACAGTAATTACTTATCATTAATCATTATCAGTAATCATTTTGCCTATAGTAATTATTTGCTGGTTTGGTACATATTTTTACTTCAGAAATTTTGTGAATTTAATTTCAATTTTTTTTAGTGAAAAAAAATTTTTAGTGAAAAATTTTGTTTGAATTTCAATATTGTTAGGCTTATAGGTAGTTGAGGGAAGATTAGTAGAAATGGGTTAACTGGAGAAATAACGAAGTGGAAGATGAAACAGGTGGCAGAAGTAAAGTATTGTTTGTTTTGTTTTTTTTGCAGTGAAGCATTCAGAAATGAGAATATCAACTCTACTGCAGTGCTTTGGGGGCCAGGGAAGGAAAGGATAGAAAGCTGAACTTTGTAGGAGCAACCTACATCTTCATAAATTCCTTTGCATTTTCTATCACCAAGGAATCTCAACGGTTGTTTTGTTGAGAAGAAAATTCTTTTGAGAACCACAGCACTCAGCTGAATGTTGGAATTGTGTTAGGTGGTTTAAAGTTAAGCCCCTAAAACCTGAGGATTACATGTTTCTTCTCCTGGCCAGGGGAGACACTTCAGTGGAAGGTTTTTTAGAAACAATAAATTATTCTAATTAAGCCATTATTAGCAAATGTCTTCTCCCCTAACTTACATTGACTTTAATTAATGAGGTCTTTTTTCCCCTGAAAACCATCTCAAACAATAAAAATATGTAGTAAAGGAAGGAAAGTTTCCTATATTTTTATTTATCTAACTTCCCTTTATAAAATCTGAAAGTAGAAAAATAAAGCAAGTGGAGACCAAATTCAGTTATAAATATAGAGGCAAAAAGCAAAACATAATCTTAGCAAGTAGAATTTCACAGTGTTTGGAAAGAATAATGTACTGTGACCAAGTTGAGTTTATGCCAGAGGCACAAGACTTTGAGAACCAAGAAATTCTGTCACCATTGGACTTAATACCAGCAGATAAGAGGAAGAAGAAAACTTGCAGTCAGATAAGCAAGTGCAGATTAGGCCTTTGATAAAAAGTACTGTATCTTCCTTGGGTAAGTTGAAAAGGAACTGTTTAAGTATATCAGACCACTTTTCCAAACATAATTATAAATAGTGAAATATTAAAGCACTTCCATTTAAAACAGGAGAAGCAAATAAGAACAATAAGTATTTAAATATTGGGAAAGAAAGGTAATACTTTTTTTGAGTTATGTGGGTATTTACTTAAACCCAAGAGATTTTAGTTTTTTAAAAATTAGAAAAATTCATAGAAATTTGTAAGATAGTTAAATATAGCACAAAAATTTTAAAAAAATAAAAAAGCATAGTTTATTCTTGAAATTGGCCCTGAAAAATGTGCCATGCAATGAGTATCTCATTTAAAATCCTGACAAAAATGATAAAGTTCCTGAGAGTACAGTTATTGAAAAGGTGTATTGCTTGTATGAAGAATGTGCTAGAGTCTTAGCAGAGGAAGGGGGACTGAAGAAGTGGAAGGACAGCGCTTCTTCTGGTGAGCAGACAGTTACACGTGTGTCAGGTCTCTAAAACACTTGTAAATCGAATGCAGTTTTTAGGGCCCCATAGGGTTGTGTATAATATAGAGAAAACAACCCGAAAGGTCATAGGGAAAAACACATCCACGCATGGCCGAGGAAGTTTTTTTTTAAAGGAGAAAGGCCTTGCTCTATCTTAAGAGCACACCATTGGGCCAGTGCAGTCAGTTCACTTTGTGTTTATTTGGTCAGCAGAGATAATCCAGAAATAAATCTCATTGCAAGTGAACTTTTTTTGTTTTTACTTTTTGAGACAGAGTTCTGCTATTTCCAATTCAGATTGGCCTCAAACTCACTTCGTAGCCCAGGCTGGCCTTGGACTAGATTATAGGCATTTGCCACCATGCCCAGCTTCATTCTAGATAAACGTGTAATACACAACAAAAACATTTAAGTTCATTGAGAAGAGGAGGGGTTAGGTAGTTAATATTGCTAGAAAAGGTAGGTATCCATGTAGACAAAATACACAAAGTTGTGCTCTGGAATAACATAACACACACATACATACACACAGTTGTAGTTGTTTAAAGACTGAAGTGTAATAAAATAACACAAATGTAGCCAGGGGATTAGGAGGGTGCATGCACCTGTAATTGAAATCCCAGGTATTCAGGGGGTTGAGGTAGGAGAATTGAGAGTTTGGTTAACACAGTGAGACCTGGGTCAAAAAGTAAAAGTAAATAATATAATCTTATAAAGTCAAGGACTGAAAATCCTACAAATTGTGATAAAAAACTACAGTATAAAAATACAAAATTTCTCAGTGGTAAAGATATGCACAAAAATGAACAGACTAGTAAAAGTTTAAGTCTTTTAAAAGATGGGTAGTAATGCATTTTAATGGACTGGCTTATCTTTTTTTTTTTTTTTTTTTGTGGTACCGGGGATTGAACTCAGGACCTTGCACTTGCCAGGCAAGCGCTTATTCAACTGAGCTATATCCCCAGCCCTTGGACTGGCTTATCTTGATGTTTCAAATCAGTTTTTTCATAGGGTTGGTGTAGGAAAACCTACATTTTTCATATCTTGAGTAAAAGAACTCAAATTTTGTTGGTAGATATTCACAGTACATAACAATTGAGTTCATCCTAGGACACTGGTACACGTACATAACACATCTTAATTCTTTTTACTCCCACCCTGTTCCATCTCTACCCCCTCTATATAAACATTTTTCATGTATATTGTAAGGTCGCCTGATTTTGTGTCTTTTTTTTTTTTTTGGCGGTACTGGGGATTGAACTCAGGACCCTGCGCCTGCTAGGCAGGCGCTTATTCCACTGAGCTTTATCCCCAGCCCCGATTTTGGTTGTATAATAAAGTTTCCAATAGCAAGTACAATACCTTTTTTTTTTCTTTTGCTTGCTTTTCTCTAAGAGAAAATGCTTCATTGAAAAACTCCTGAATTGCATTTGGACCTTGTTTGAGTAGCATTTTCGAATGTCAAGCATAGTCACAAGTTCAAATTCTATTATTGTTGCGTGTGCACGGTAGGATTGTAAAGAAAAGTTAATTTAAAAACCTTAGGATATAGTTATATGGCAGTATACTGTGGCATTGCATAGCCAAGGACAAATCCTGTTCCCATGTTGAAGTTTGTAGAACTCTACTTTTCATATAATTTAACCAATTATCTCTAGAAATTATGCTCTTTCTAAATCCTTTTTTTCTTACAGGCTTAATTGGTACATAACTCACATAATAAAATTCATCCTTTTAAAGCATATAATTCAGTGGTTTATAGTATATTCACAAAATTGTGCAACTCTCACCACTAATTATAGAACATTTGCATCAAAGTGAAACCCATTTAAAATACAAATCTTTGAAATCAGACTGAAATTTACATGATATATCATACAGGTAAAGAGTAACAAAAGATGTTCTACATTCCTATAGGGCCTTGTTGGTTTTTATAGGTTCTTCCCCATAGGTAGAAAACAAGTTTTATTTTGTTTTGTTCTCTCTAAGGAAGGGAGCTAATTATTTTATTTTCATACTGTGGAAGTAGGGGCAGGAGAAGCTCTTTCCTGGTGGCAGTGTTCTGAGTCTCTGCCACTGTTTTGCAGGGCACTAGCTGACATGAATAATGATGGAAGAATGGATCAAGTGGAGTTTTCCATCGCCATGAAGCTTATCAAACTGAAGCTGCAAGGCTATCAGCTCCCCACTGCACTTCCTCCTGTCATGAAACAGCAACCAGTTGCTATTTCCAGTGCACCAGCATTTGGTAAGTCTGAAACAGAATTGGTTTCTGTGTTTCATTAAATTGTTTAAAAATAGATGGTGGCCCCCGCCCCCGTGTTTATAGCCTTATGGAATTCTAGGGGATAATTCTGTTGAAAACTGTGGGCCTCTGCAAGGACGCATGGTGAGGAGAAGGAGCGCTTAAAATGAAAGCCAAGGGGCACCTTGTTCACCAGGGTGAAGGGACAAAGCTGTGGGCTGCTGCCACGCCTTCTGTCCCCTTGATTGTCACAGAGACTGTTCACATGGCCAAGCACTTTTCACTTTGCTGTCTCCAGGATGCCTTTGTGTCTCCTTGATCACAGCAGTTCTTTGGATTATGATATCTAGGAATATATTTTTTGATGCATACTATTGACTCATTTGGCCACAGTATTAACTTGTTTTTCCTTACAATAACAAAGTACTTGAGATAGCCTGACTTTATTTTTATAGAGATTTGTCTAATGGTCTTGGAGACTCAAGGGCCAGGTACCAGCATTGGTATAACTTGAGGTATGTGAGGGGAAGGTCACATCTTGAAACAGAAAGCCAGAGAGAGAGATTCAGGGGTCAGGATTCAAAGGTCAGGCCCCCTCTTAACAACAGCTTCCTCTCAAGAGAACTCAGGGCTCCCCTGAGAGCTGCTCATTGCCTTCTAAGGGTGGCTCTGTGGGCTCACCTCTTAAAAGTCTACAGTGTCCCACATCACCACAGTCAGGGCTGAGCTTCCAGGACTCGAAGGGGCACCCTCAAACTGGAGTAGCCCACGTTAAGTTCTGTCTTGGAGTAGCCCATGTTAAGTTCTGTCTTAGAGCAAAATGGAATGGAAAAAAATAAACCATTCTTATCTCCTTTAAAAACAGAATTCCACTTCGGTTGCTGAGGGAGGAGGATTGCTGGGCATTTGAGGCCAGCCTGAACTACAAAGCAAGACCCAGTTTCACAAAAACAAACACAATGCCCCATATTTTTATAAAATATCATCTTTCAGACAGGCATTTTTCTTACAAGCTAATTAATAATTAGTTCATTGAGTAAGGTCATCATTACTGATTTCTTACCAGTTTTCACCCTAGGCTTTTAATTATTTAGGTTGATTTAAAGTTTATAGTAATCAGATCAATCATGATTCATGTAGAAGTTCTTAAACAGCTGAAAATAAAACACAAAAATTTTGGAGTTTTTCTTTATCCTGATAAGTAAAGTAGGGTTACTGAAAGAATTTAGATTATCTCTGATACAGTTAATGGCGAGCTACATAAATAACTGCTTTTCTTATTGGATTTGCTATTAAAAACAAAGCTGCGTAGTGGCATACTCTTGTAATCCCAGCATTTGGAGGCTGAGGCAGAAGGATCATTGCAAGTTCAAGACCACCCTGGTCTACAAAGTGATCTCAGGACCGTCCTGACCTGCATAATGAGACTCTGTCTCAAAAAGACAAAAATAATTGAAAAAGGGAAAACATTGTTAGCTGGGTGCAGTGCTGCGCACCTGTAATCCTAGCACTCAGGAGGCTGAGGCAGAAGGATCTCTGCGAGTTGGAGGCCAGACTGGGTCTGCCTGAGCTACATAGTGAGATCCTGTCAGAAAGAGAAAAAGAAAGGAGGGAAGGAAGGAAAGAGAGAAAGAAGAAAGAAAGAGGGCAAGGGGAAGGGGAAGTGGAAGGGAAAGGGAAAAGGAGCTTGTTAGTGGATAAAGTCCTTGCAATGGTTGTTTGAGTAGGACACTTAAAATGGAAAAATTATAAGATTTTAACAGATTTAGAAGCTTAAAAGAGACTTTTTACTAGTTTGGTCCTTTTTTTAAACTGTTAATTTATTTTGTCTGATCTGTTTGGTGCTAATTAATTTAAGATATTTTAAAGTCTTTCTCAGCACCACTGAGGTTAACTGCTTGTATAATTAGAGATGGGGGCTAAGAATGTAGCTCAGTGTGAGAGCACTTTCCTGGTGTGCGGGAGGCCCTGGGTTTAATCCCCGTGCCATCTAAGGGAAGCTTTCTTTTGGATTAGGATCTGTTGGATAGAGCGGGTAAATTCTTTTTTTTTTTTTATTTTAATTTTAATTTTTTTATTTAAAAAAAAGTACAAAAACG
>PVLD010018967.1:27200-37695 GCA_004027595.1 Dinomys branickii
GACAAGGTGATATGGTCTCAACAGTGGTTATTGCTTTATCCATTGATATCTTCGAAGTGTAAATATATGAACCCATATACAGACATGCAAATTTAGTCAGACATTTAATCCTCTCAACAACAGAAAAAACACAAAAACCAAAAATCCAAAGACAAAAAACAAAACAGGCAAACAACAACAACAGCAACAACAACAACAAAACACCAATAGTTGCTGCTTTACATATTGATTTCTTCGAAGTGTGTGTTCAGGATAACACATACAGACATACAAGATTGATCAAATAACCGAGCGGGTAAATTCTTGAAGGTTAAGTGGCTTGCACAGTATCCTGTGGTGATGCCATTTAAAAGGCTGAATGATAGCTTGTGAGAAGTTTTTAATTTGTGTTTTTTTTTAATTGGTGCATAAGTAGGTTGCCATTTTAAGCAAACACCATGATTTGGAGTATAATTTAATATGGTCATTGAGTAATGTTGTAAAATTTTCTTCATCTAATGCAGACAACATGTCAACTTGATATATATTGCTAATGCATTGATACATAAAGTGAATCTGATCCAAATGTGCTTGACGGTGTACTTGTGGGCTGCAAACAGCCATCCAGATGGCTGTAGAGAGATTTAGACCCAGGGAAACCCAGAGTAGAGGTTTTCTTCTTCTCTTAGTTGGATTTTCAGTCTCTATAGACATTGTATAAACATTATTGTTTTCAAAAGAAGGATCTTTTTCTGATTGTATGTTTAAGTAATAAATAATTAAAAATGACAGCACAAAAGCATTTGAAGAAAAGAGTGAAAATTACTATCAGTACCGTATGTAACAACGCTGTAGGGAGGGCAAGCACTGTACCACTGAGCCACATCCCCAGCCCACAACACTGTTCTAAAATCTTACAAAAGTAATAATACTCTTAGTAAAAGGAAACATGAACATAATAGAAGTGTGTAACTTTGTAACAGTGTGGGAGGAAGAAGGAAGAAATCAGATACCTGCTACGCTTGAGAACAAAACTGGGAAGTAGCAACAGGTATTCTCTGAAACATTGGACCAGCCCATCTGAGAGCAGCAGCTAAATGTGGCAGAGGTTATGCCTTCCGCAAGACTGGGTGAACACAAGGGAACCAGGACGAGAGTGTTGGAAAGATACGGTCCAGCCAACTCCCATATGCTATCAAAACTGACTCAGGGAAGCTTTCTTTTGGAGCAGGGCCCCATCCTGAGGAGAAATGACGGAGCAGAATTAAAGTTGAGTCGCACAGGGACACAGAGACTCAGGAAAGACCAAGGTGGGGGAGGGGGAGGAGACTGAGTCCCAGGGGGCCAGGCTCAGACAAAACCAGCAGCAGACGGTATCCAGCAGGGTCAAGTCGCACGCGAGGTTATTACTAAAGAAAAGAAAATAGAGCCAGATTACATCCCCCGGTCAATGGAAGCATGCCAGTAGCCGCTATTTCCAAACAAGCTAACAAGAGTCTGTGAGAATGGTACGAGGCTTGAAAGGCCAACACAAATCATGATTTTAAAATCTCAGAAATAAGGCACAGAACTCAGGAAAAAAGAAAAATAGAAGAATTCATTTTAGAAAAGAAGGTCAGGGCTGGGAATATAGCTCAGTGGCATAAGCGCCTGCCTGGCAAGTGCAGGGTCCTGAGTTTCATCCCCAGTATCGCAAAAAAAAAAGAAAAGAAGGTTAAACTAGGAGCAACCTAGGGGATGTTATCTGAATAAAACATTGAAAAAGGGGATTCCTTATAAATTATAAAGAATCAGAGATATAAAGGAGATGAGAAACTGACAAATAGTGAAAGTAGAAGAGTTCCCAAAGAAGAGAAAAGTGAGATAAATACCAAATGGTGAAGTGAATTGAAGACTACTTTCTTGAAATAAAAAAGGTCAGGAACTGCATTTGAAAAAGAATGTGGTGTGACTGAGAATCTCAACCTGGAAAAAAACTAGAAGACATATTACAAAGAAAAGAAATATTTGGAGCCGGGCAGTAGCACATGCCTGTAATCCCAACACTCAGGAGGTTGAGGCAGGAGGATCACTGCGAGTTCAAGACCAGCCTGGGCTACATAGTGAAATGTACCAGGAGAATATAATCAGTAAACGCTCTATACTGGGCTTCAGTAGATAAATTTTGAAGAATAGCATAGTCTCCAGATTAAGAAAAAACAGAGTTTTCAGATTTAGGATTTTCAATCACAACAGAATGAGATCTGCAAACCTGTCCTCCAGTGGCACCTGTAAGAATGGACAGTGTTGACAAAACAGCTGTTTCAGTGCTCTACGAAGGTGTATAACTGTGAGAATCCTGTATGTTTGAAGGACTGATACGATTCTGTGGGAACAGTAGGGATCTGGTGTTTTTTCCTGGACATGTTCTTGTCCCCACCCTCTCAGAGATTCTGCCAGCCTGGGGCAGGATGTGGGTTCCGGCAACCTTTCTCTTTGTTCTTTGATTTGGAGGGGAGATTAGTGCTTATTCCCAGCACCTTTGTCACTGGCGGTGATGGTCTGGGCAGCAGATGGGCTGTTGTTGTCACAGCAAGGGCAAGTATATTCTTGGCTGAGGTTGTATACAGGCACAGTTGAGGTTGGGTGGACCCAACCCAGCTGCAAAGCCCTGACCATCCCTCCAGCTGTGTGTGTGTACAGAGGGTATGAGAAAGGGCCCTGCAAAAAGAAGACATTAAAGTGAGAGAAAGACATTAAAGTCAGAGAAATTAATTCAAAAGAGAACATTCACTTCGTTCTGGCCTTCTTTTTTTATTGATCAGAATATATTTGAGAAAAGCTATTCCCCTTCCCATATCAAATATTTGGTGACGCTGAGGGACACTACCCATGGGGAAGGCAGATCAAAATTTTTTTTTTCCTCTTCCTTTAATGGTTTTGAAAATAGTCGGTTGATTGCCTGGCATCTTCCTGTGGAGATCAGTTAGGGTGCTTTATTTTGTTTTAAATATGATGTTGAACCTAGGAATTTACTTATATTTGACAGGGTTAAGTCTGCTGCAGTTATTATTCCTCCCAGTCTTTGTCTTGATTGATCTTTCTTCAATTTGGGTCTTGAATTCTTCTGATGTCATCCTTGACAAAATTTTTTATATTCTTTGAAATGATTCATCTGGAACCATATATCTACTACAGGTGGTTGAAATATGTGGTAAAGATTTAAATTTAAAAATACGTGTATAGTAAAAGGCACATCGTCATTAATCTCTTGCTGTGAGCACACCCTGTCATTCCTGCCACTTTCTGAAGCAGTTCTGGAGTCCTCTTTTCTTTGCAAGGTGCAGTCAAAAAATACAATGAATGCTTTGCCAGATGGCGTCCAGTGGAAAAGGCAGGCTTGCAAAAAATCGAGTCCATGTGTCCTCATCCGTCTGTAGTACCACAGGTAGTACTGCGTGACTTCTGGCTCTCCCCCAGCGTCAAAATGACCATGAAAATACATGTTTTGATAGATTTAAGACATTGAGGCAGCCACGTAGCACAGATAAAAATTGAACTCAAGGCTTCATGTATGCTAGGTGAGCACTACCAGTGAGCAACTTTCAGCTCTGAAACCATATTTTATTTGGCCATCTATTATGGCTGGAAATTTTTGGTTTTCTTCTTCAAACAGTACTGGGTTAATTTTGACCATTTGAAATGTGACTGGATATGAATTTTATTATACTTTTTCTCTTCGTAGGTATAAGTGGTATCGCCAGCATGCCACCGCTTACAGCAGTTGCTTCAGTGCCAATGGCATCCATCCCGGTTGTTGGAATGTCTCCACCCTTAGTGTCTTCTGTTCCTCCAACAGCAGTGCCTCCCTTGGCTAATGGGGCCCCTCCTGTCATCCAGCCTCTGCCCGCCTTTGCGCATCCTGGTACGTGTCCTACTGGAATCAGAAGAACTTACATTGTGCTACCCATTTTTGTTAAATCTTTTGTCACTTCCAAATTACACTTCAGTGATACTTTGTTCCAAAGAAAAATATCTCTTTTTTTCTCCATTTAATTTCTCATGCTAAGTGTCCTGTGCCAGTCAAGAGGTCTCTGAGCACCTTTGTGGGCAAAGGTGAACTCAGCAGGGAAAGTGAAGAGCCTAATTTCCTTCCAAGGGCTTGATAAGAGCAACTGAAGTTAAAGAGTGTTGGCACATTCTGCATTTGCATGCATCAGTTACTACTGTTCTTTAGCTGCTGTGAATGGTAATAAGTGAGCCAGTCCCCCATAAATAGAATTATGAGATGGGAAGAAATGAACATTGCATGTGTTTTGGAGGAGGTGGAGTGAATGAGGCAGAATGGGGAAAGAATTCAATTAAATGGCTTAAAATATATTAAGCCTGTACTATTATATGCTCGCTTAATTGAAGGAAAGGATTTAAAAGTTCCTAGTTTAATTAGTTTCATTGTGAGGCTTTATTCAAAGTCTTTCTTTAGTTAAAACATACAGTATCAATGTAGACAGCATTAATTTAGCAAATCTTACTGCATTCATATCAATATGGCAAGTTTGTCTTTTGTATTTTTTCACAAAAAAAACCAGTTTGGATATGTCTTCAGTTTTACCGTTACGTTTAAAACATCACTTTTTGTGCCTGAGGTGCCTTGGATTTGTTGTGACCACCGGGTGGTAGCCAGAGAACGAGGTGAAGCCCTTTGCTTTCTTGTCACATGTAAGCCATCGTTCACATGTGACTGTCGCGTCAGATGTGGTAGCAGATGAAAACGCGCATGCTGTTGGTTTTCTGTAGCATCAGGCAACCCTCACACGCTGAGTCTTGTTTTCTTGTGTGCTTATTGAGGGCTATTGGAAAGCAGCAGACAAAGGCGAGGGCAGTGTGGCTGAGGGGAGGCTGGGAGTGTTTTTGCCTGACAGCTAATCAGGTCAAGCGACAATCAGACACAAAAGCTGCTCCTCCCTAGCATCTCAAGTTATCTGGCCAACGCTTGGCAGCCTGTGACTTTCTGGCTCTTACATCTGGAATGAATACTTCAGCTCCTTCAGTGCAGTTAAGAAAATGTTTTTATGTTTAAGCTGTTAGTTCTTTAACTATTGCAATAGATCTTATAAAAAACGTGATACTAAATGCTTAGTGAAGAGTAAAATTTTATGTATTTTCTGCACTGCTACTTAGGTGATTCATACTGTAAGTAGGAGCAAAGAGTAAGAGGCAATACAGTGAGTTCAGGATGGAAAAAAAGGAGGAATTATTTCTGCCTCAGATTTTGTGACTATATATTTAAATGTTATAAATAGGGGAAAACCTAAATTTGTGGAATCAGAATTATTCATCATTTGTTTTTACAGCAGCCACATTGCCAAAGAGTTCTTCCTTCAGTAGATCTGGTCCAGGGTCACAGTTAAACACAAAATTACAGAAGGCACAATCATTTGATGTGGCCAGGTAAGCATGCTTGATTTTATTTTATTTATTTATTTTTTTTTTGTGGTACTGGGGATCAAACTCAGGACCTTGTGCTTGCCAGGCAGGCACTGAGCTATATCCCAATCCCAGTGTGCTTGATTTGAGTGAGAAATTTGCCTAAAATCATTATCTGATTAACTCTTGAAAATGAATTTTTTACCTCCATTTTGTGGAATGCAAATAGTTTTTCAAAATCTGGATAATGCAGAGATAACCAAAATCAAGAGCGTGCTGTTTCTGTAAAGGCTTTGTGCGCTTTTCAGAGGTAGGGGGTGTAGCCCAGAGATAGAGTGGGCCCCTCTTATGCATGAAGCCCTGAGTTCAGTCCCCCAAACACACACTCAAGAGTGGTTTTAAAATTGAATTCTCAGTGGAGGGGAAGCAAATGAAGTATTTTGTGTTAATCATTTAAAAGTTTGTGTATAAATATTTTTACATATTGGTTGGAGGTACAATTGATTTTAATTCTGTCCTATAATGTCATGGAGTCTGTGTGGCTTATTAGTAAAACCCTACTGAGCAACAATTTTTATAAAATGAATTACTCAGATTAATGGACAGTTCACATCAATCAAATATGGGGCTCAGTTTTCAGAAAATCGATATGACCATATCTCTTAAATTTATCTTGCGTGTTTTTATTCCTTTTGCTTTTTATTTGGTCCTTGCATATTGCTGCACTGAGCTGGCAAATTCAGACTGGAAGTAGTCTTAACAGCTTTTGGAATGAAACGGGATGTAAATGAGGATGGTTTCTTGCATAAGTGTTCAATAAAATTCTTTAAGTGAATCATTTTTCTCCTGTAAAGAGAATATGTTGAGTATAATCTAACAATGTATTACCTTAAAAATTATTTAGAGAATTTATAGTCAGCCAAAGCTTTGTGCACACTAACTCATTCTCCCCCGTAAGATGAGCCTATTCTTTTCTTTTTTTTTTTGGTCTTTTTGAGACGAGGACTCACTATGTAGTTCAGGCTGGCTTTGAGCTCTCATTTTGTAGCCCAGGCTGATCTCAAACTCCCAAAGATCCTCCTGCCTCAGCCTCTCAAGTGCTGAGTGCTGGGATTACAGGAATGTGCCACCACACCTGGCTTGTTTTCCCCGAAGAGCAAATTCAAAGACATTTACTTCTCATGATAATGTAATTCATAAGCGACAGTTTTTCTGATCTTAAGGTGTGTGTTCCTGACTGTGCAATGATATACAGGCATTTCTGCTCCATTTAATTAAGATTTTACCTTGATTATGCTTGAACATTTATTGACTTTCTGCTTGGTGGGTACCATGTTCATCTATTCTACCCCACAGCCACTTGTGCTCAAGATTGTGAGTGAGGGCGCAGACTCAGAGATGATGTTTCTTACTCACAAGTAATGGTTTAAACTCATCATCTGATACTAAGTTCCAATGTTTAAATTTTTTCTCCTCTATCATGTTGAAGTTTTATGGTTTCCCTCACTTTCCATGTTTGACATCAGCTGTAAAATGATTTCTGATATTAGAATGAATATCATTATTAGCAAATATTAATTCCATTAAGATTACTGTAGGTTTGTTTTTAAATTTCGTAGTCATTTTTCCAGTAATTTAAATTTCCAGTCAGTTTGCTCAATGTAGTAGCTAACTTTTTTTTTAATAATGGAAAGATTTATTGAACTGGTGTTATATGTCATTTCAGTTTTGACCTAATTTATGTTTTTGTTGTTGGGTTTTTTGGGGGGTAACATGAGTGAATTTTTAGTCTATTTAAACTTTCAGAAATCGCCAGAGCACCATGACCTGATAAATATAATCTGGGGCACCTTCTGTGTGTAACACCCTCTGTCGTGGGGTGCAGAACCAAGATAGTTAGCTTCTTGACAAATAGGAGTTGGAATCACCAAAATATTAGTTAAAAATGAGAGAGGTATTGCAGTGGTACTCTCAGCAGAATAGATTATGGTAAGTGTTTTTTATTAAATTAATAAAACTAGAAAAAGGTGTGTTTATATAGGTATTCTTCATGTGCTAGAAAACTGTTTTCCTATGTTTATGAACTAGATACTATAAATACATAGATAACACCTATAAATGATGACTTAGAGGTTCATTGCGTGGTTAAAATTTTGCTTTTACATGTGAGAATGGTATTTTTATTGTAGTGAAAGGAAATTGCATTGGGTCCTTAGTTGTGGTCTGTCCTGGAAGTGGAATGCTGTGTTTTCCATCAGGTCAGCGATTGTGCTTAAAGGACTTACAATTCAGGTGATGGTCTTCTAATAAACTGTCAGTGCATCACTCCGTGCGCCGTGGCAGGTGCGGAGGTTTCTCAGCCTAGACTGACTGCTAGCAGGCTTTGCTAGGTCAGGGTTCTGGCCCCTGGGCAAGGAGAGGGCTACGCTGACTCAGGAGACAGGAGCTCTGTTTATGACCGCTCTGCTGAGTTGCTGTGGCCCTAGCAATTCTGTTCTCTGAAAAACTCTCTGCTTGGTGGGAATGTAAACTTCTCAGAATGAAATAATTTCACTTCATTAAGAAATGGGAAAAAAACCAGAAAGGAAATGGAGCCCACTTTGGAAAGGTGATTCCATTAGAGGGGTTTGTCATCTTTGCTTTTCTGTTTGTTTGGTTTTTATTTTAAAGAGAAAAAACAAAAACAAAATAACAGACAAAAACAAAACAACACAAAAACTATAAAACATATACAGAATTTCAAAGCAAGATGATAGAAAATCTACAATGGTTGTTGTATCGCTTATTGTTGTCTTCAAAGTAGTTGCTCAGATTACTAGTTACAGGCTTGCAGGATTGATCAAACAGTTAAACATTAACTGTTCCTTTCATTAAACCAGTAGAAATTAGTAGTGCCTTTATCTTAGCTATCTTGTGTGTGTTTATACATATATATATATGTATAATTTCCCTTCTTTATTTTTCTTCTTTCCTTCATGCCAGTTCTTTTCTGTTGAGCAGTTTCTTTCCCTTTCACAATATCTATTGTACCTTTCCAGTTTCATTTACTCTTTCATTTTCTTACACTGGGGAGATAATACGGTGTTTATACATGCGGGTCTGATTTATTTTGCTTATGAGTATGGTCTCTAGTTGCATCCATTTACCTATAATAGCCTCAAGTTTATCTTTCTTCATAGCTGAGTATGAAAGTACCATGTTTTTCTTATCCACTCCCCAGTTGATGGGCATTTGGGTTGTTCCCAAAATTTTGTTATGATGAATTGTGCTGTTATGAACTTGGGTACACATGTATCACTGTGGTATGGTGTTTTCAGTTCTTCTGGAAAAATACCCAGGAGGGGAATAGCTGGGTTAAATCAGACCTCTATCCTAATTTTTTGAGGAATCTCCAGACTGATTTCCAAATTGGTTGCGCCAGTCTACATTGCCACCAACAGTGGAAAAGAGTTCCTTTTTTCCCACAGCTCCTCTAGCATTTGTTGTTGGTTGATTTTTTGTTAATAGCTGTTCTTACTGGGATGAGAAGAAATCTCAATACTATTTTAATTTGCATCCCTCAAATGACCAATGATGTTGAACATTTTTTCATGTATTTATTTTCCATTTGTACTTCTTCATGCAAGAAGTGTGTATTCATCTCAGATGCCTATAAAATCAACATGGTACTGGCAGAAAAATAGACCTGAGGACCATTGGAACAGATTGGAAGAGGCAGACACAACTACAAACACACTCAGTCACCTTGTCTTTGACAAAGGGGCCGCACATGTTCACTGGAAGACAGCCTCGTTAATAAATGGTGCTGGAAAAACTGGCTCTCTGCATGCTGAAGGCTAAAACTAGACCCATGTCTATCACCCTGCACTAAACTAAAGTCAAAATGGACCAAAGATTTAAATATTAAAGCAGAAACACTAAGTCTACTTGAAGCGAAAATAGGTTGAAATCTTGAAGACATAGGGCTAGGCATAACCTTCCTGAACAAAACCCAAACTGCGTGGGAAACACTTCAAAGAATCAATAATTGGAATCTCCTTCTATTAAAAAGCTTTTGTACTTCAGAAGAAATCACCAATAGACTGAAAAGACAATCCACAGAGTGGGAAAACATTTTAGCTAACTGTCCCTCACATGAAGGACTTATATCTAGAACATACAAAGAATTAAAAAAACTCAGACCCCCGAATTCTTTTGTTTTTTGAGATTAGAGTCTTGCTGTGTAGTCTGTGTAGTCTGTGCTGGGCTTAAACTCTTGATCCTCTGCCTCAGCCTGCCAGGTGCTGAGATGACAGATGTGAGCCGCCGCGACTAGTTTTTCACCATTGCTTTTCAACCCAAGTATTCCAGATGCTTAGAATGATGTGGTTATTGTTATATTGCTTCAGTGCTGGGCACATTTTCCGTATTTTGTTAGAAACTGTGTCATTAAATTATATGTGTACCATGCAACAGTCACTTTGGTCTGTGTGTTTGCCTAGTTTGTAGAAAATACTTATTTCAGGAGAAATGTGTATAAGTTTAAGGATTAGAAGGGCTAGTGCTGTTGCTCAGTGGTGCAGGGTTTGCCAGCACATGCCAGTTTGGCCCCCAGCACTGGGGGAGAAAAGGGAAACATTGTTTTTTTTTTTTTTTTTTGTCCCCCCCTGTGAGATTCTTAATGAACTCTGTGTTTTGATTCGCTGATGCCCAGATCTGTCCTTTGGTCAATGCCACATTGCCCAGATGAGGGACTGACAGCGGCCAGCAAGGGCAGGCTTTAGACTTACCGGCCGCATGATCTCTGATGCAACCATTCAGCCCTGCCGTGAAATTAGCCATGTGTAAGTGAATGAACAGGCTGTGTTACAATAAAACTTTATTTGCAAGACAAGCAGCTGCCTGTATTTGCATATGCCTCCTACTCATTCCTTTTTTTTTCTTTTTTTTTTAATTTTATTTTAAAGACAAAAGAATGGAGACATATGAACCAGAAAAGCCATAAACAATACAGAAAATACAAAGTTATACAGAATATAGTAGGGAATTAGAACTGGATGTTGTATTACATAGTTATCTTCACATTAGTTAACACAAAAACATTAAAGGAAATACCAAATTATAGAGAAGA
>PVLD010018968.1:0-37592 GCA_004027595.1 Dinomys branickii
AACTGTCTGACTAAATTTGCATGTCTGTATATGGGTTCATACATCTACAATTCGAAGATATCAATGGATAAAGCAACAACTACTGTTGAGACCATATCACCTTGTCTATAGATTAGTTGTGATTGTACTATTTTCTATGATAATGGGTGTCTGTTTGTCAATATGTTTTTGTACTTTTATGTTTCTAAAATAAAAAAAATAAATAAACAGCCAACAAATAATAGTGAAATAGCAACAAACAACCAAACAACAGTATTCAGTAGAGGGTTGCTGTAAAATATGCTCCAAAATGAAGCATTCACAATACCTAGGACATGGCCTCACATTGCTCAACATGGGAAAAAAATGAAATTCTGGTCCATTCTTTAAAAAAAAATATTAGTTGATGGTGACTGACCCATAGGTGACCTAGATACTGGAATTAAAATATTGTAACTGTTCTGAATGACATAATGGGAGATATGTTCATAATCAGTAAAAATTAGCTAAAAAGCTTACATATCCTCAGATTTCAAATGAGAAATAAATGAAGACTCTTATGGGGTTGTAAAGTTTCTATCACAAAAAGACATTAATTTTTGGAAAGTGAAATTTATCTGGTGATAAAATTATTGGAAGACCACCTACTTGGAAACTGTACACCAATAATTTAGTATAATCACTAATAAATTAATTAGCAGGTAATTAAGGAGCATTTACTATATTTCAAGCATAGTTCCAATTGTCAGGACACAAATCTGCCCTAAACAAATTACAAGGTTTATGTTTTATGGTTATCATCAATTATGAATGCTTATTTGGGGTAACTAGCTTATATCATATAGTTGATAACTGAGACATTTCAATTGGGTCTTTATGTTTTTTGTTCTGACTTTTTAATCTATTTTTAAAATCTAGGTATCATGAAGTTGCCTCTCCATAGAATATCCATAAATATCACTCATTCTCAAACATGTTGAGTACTTACCTTGTGTTGATCTCTCTTCTAAGGCACCAAGATTCCAAAAATAAGAGCAACTGCACCTGCCATTGAGGGGTTCAGAGGCCTTGGTGATGAAATCTAACACACATTCATTGACACATGGAGAAGATTAAGGTTTAGGGGGCACATGTAACTAATGGATCTCTACAGAAGTGAACATATGAGTTATACCTTGAAGAAAACACTTGAGCCTCAGACTGAAAATTGAGTGCTATATTTAAGAGCAGGGTGACAAGCACACAAATGCTCACACTTGTTGCACAACAAACAAAACTTTTGTATATTTCAAAAATACACCCTGACCTCCAACCATACAAACACACGTCTTTTGCACATGAAGAGATGAACACAACAGACATACTCCCTGGTCTCATGCATCTCAGCCCAATGAAACAAAACTAACAGCACACAGTGCTTCCAGTTGTGATAGTTCTGAGGACACCAACCAGGCAGGAGGCAGAGTGCTGGGACTGGAGTGGGAGCAAGAGTATATTTAAGACAAGGTCAGAGAAGAACTCTCTGAGAAGATACTTGAACAGAAAAGAGACTAAAGTAAGACAGTGAGCCCCTTAGTCATTATTGCAGGTGTTAGGAATAGCAACCATGAAAGTCTCAATGTAACACAGCTGAAATTTTTGAAGAAACACCAAAATGGCAGATGTAGATGAAGCAGAATGAATGAGACAGCAAGAGATGAGGTCAGAGAACTAGCAGAGGGCAAACAGTTTGGGCTTTGTGGACTATAGCACAGCTTCTGAATGGAGCGTGGTAGAAATGCAAGCACTGGAAGGTCCTGTGTAGCGGTACAGCATAATATCATTTGCATTTCAACAGGTCCTCTCATTATATAGGAGCAGGCTGCCTGTGAGCAAAGATGGAATGAAGGATGGCAGTGAAAAAGATATTGCAGTAAACCAGGCACATGATGGTGGCCACTTGGACCAGGGTGACACTGCAGGAGATGAGAGGTGGTCAGAGTGTGGGTGCACTAGGACTGTCAAACTGTGGTGCTGCCTGTTGGTTTGGATGGAGGAGGAAGAATCCAGAACAAGTCCAAAATACTTGGCCTGAGTAAATTTAATTTAATTCACTGAAGTGGGAAAGATCACAGGGAAAAGTTGAGCAGGACGGAGGGGGGAGGAAAATCAGGGGAGCAGTTCTGCTCTGCCATTATGAGAGAGCCACTAGGTTTTTGAGTGTAACTATCAAGGCAATTATACACATAGGTCTGCAGACCAGGGTCCTCCATGGACTGGAAATGCAGAGGTGGTCAGCATGTAGAGGGCATTAAACCTTCAGACTTGGTAACACAACCTAGAGAATGTGTCAATCAAAGAGAAATTCAAAGATTAACTTTTGGACACAGGATAGAAGAACCAGCTCTAGCTATGAGAAAAGATATAGCTCAGGCATGGTAGAATTTTAAAACTTTAAATAGCCCAGATTGTGATGTAGTAATTAAATACCATAGGCAATCCTAAGAGCTCCAATTCTAAGAGGGAAGCTTTAGAGAATATGGGCTCTCTTGAGAAAGGAATGTGGAAGGTAAAAGAATTAGTATTACCTATTGATTAAGATTTAAAACCCATTGTCACAGACTCTCCAAGTGCTCACATGCACCCATTTTTTCTCCCTAGCAACCAAGTATTATATTGACTATGGGTATGGAAACCAAGGCCCAGGGAAGTAAAGAAGCTTACAAAAGGTGTAACATAAGGTAAGTCAGAGTACAAGCTCCTCCGTGATCTCACAGCCCAGGCTCTATGCCACCACTCTGTACTTCCAGGAATGGGTCACAAGACTGAGAGGGCTTTTTGGTCAATTTCTATGCTGTATACTAAGGGAGCACCTGCTATGCTCCAGGCATTGCTTGAGGTGCTGGGCACACAATGGAAAAAAAGAGGTTACACTATGGGAGACCAACAATAAACAATATCCACCTATTTAGATAGGGAGTATAAGAGTGGGTTATACCTCATCCTAGACAACTAAGAACTATCAAGTACAACAAAGTAGCCTCAACCACCTTAAACGATGGCCCATCTTCACTCCACACACACCTTATACTGAGCCATGGGAATTCTTGTACCACTCACTGAAATTGGGGTTTTACACCTCCTCATCCTGAATGAAAAGCAAGCCCTCTGAGCCTGGAGACAGGGCATGGCTTCTTTTCCTCTAGCCTGTTGTTGATCTAGTGTCTGGCACAGAATAACTTTAAGCAAAAACACTAGTTTAGCTATTTAATAAAATGCCACAGTGACTAAAATCAGGCTTCCCAAAGGCTGCATTTTATACATGAGCATTCCTTATATTTTGATGGGATAATTTCCCTGCCCTCTAATAGCAACAGTGGCCTTGTGGGTGGGGCAAAGAGGTCACTGTGCAAAATGTCAACAGTGACAGATGTGACTTCGGTTCAATAATTGGTGCCTGAAAATACAAGTAGGTCATAGCATTAGCCTGACTCAGGACATCTCTCACCAGGCCATTAGCCTTTAGAATACACAGATCTCAATTAGCACTCATGGAAACTGAATTACTTCCTGCCCATTTGAAGGCCTACATTTATTCATTGGGAGCTTTATAAGGCAAAGGTTTCAATGTTTATTTTCTTGAAAATCTTTGTTGAAGTCCAAGCTCAGAAATGGTATTCTTCCAGGTTACAAAGTACCTTTACGTAAATTGTCAAATATCCTCTCATAATGGTCCTGAATTGTTGATATAAAGGGAAATTCACAGCATGGCAAACATTAAATGATGCCTGACAGTTGAGGAGCTAGTTAGGAATAAGCCCAGCCTCCCAATCCTAAGTCACATGCCTAACCCACTAAGCCCACATTTAACCCACTACACCAGTGATAGCAAAACTGTTAGAGACCAGGTGCCCAGACTGCAACCCAAAACCCACTTACCGCGAAGTTCCAACCTTGCAACTAAACCTGAATACTGAGGTTTTAGTTAAAAAAAAAAAAAAATGTTACACGATGCTTGGCTAGTGGAGCAACTTGGCACATGTGCCAGAAAAGAGGGCTCTTCGTGCCCACTGTAGCATGTGTGCCATAGGTTTACCAACAGTGCCCTACACCATGTGATCCACTACATTGGATCAGGAGCACAGGTTCATCTTTAGTCCCCCAAGAAATTCCTCGTACACTGACCCCCAAAATGGGGAATTAACATACTGAGCTCCTATGACTGGAGTTATCAAGGGATTCCCAGCTTCTGTGAATAATCATGATGGATGTTCGCAAACAGAGACAAAATGTGCTACTTATTCTAAGACTTGACTGTGTGTCAGATGCTCATTAACCCTAACTACTTTGCTAGGTATACAGAGCTATGTCCCATGTAACTTATGAGGAAACTGGCAAACAGAAAGTTTGTCTGTCAAGTGTTACAACATAAGTAAAAGTGGTAGACTTGGGATTTGAGCAGTAGACCAGTTCTTCTTACTCCAACAGCCAAGTGTATTCTATTACTTGAATTTCTCCAAGTCAAGGATGAAATAAGAGACTCAGTCTTTGTTCTCAGGAAGCAGAACACTAACACTGCCTTACATATGTGAAAAGGATCCAGCTGGAGAACTGGAGAAGGTGTGTGGATCACAGGGGATCCAGGATGGAAAGGCAGGCTCAACATTAAGAGTTATCAAGAAAAGCCTGAGAGTCTCAGTAGTGGAACCTCTTGATATGCTTACCAGGTCCTCACCACTTAGTGACAGAGCGATTGCGTCTTCTCTGTTTTGATTTAATCCACTGAAGATTTAAAACCCTAAGAGTGAGATACACTCCTGGCTACATTCAGGTCACAATTAAATAAAGGATCAGCAAGGGAAGACCTCTGACAAATGACTCTCCCAGGGTCCCTTAAGACACCATGGAACTTGTCTTATACCTACATACACTTTGAACTAGGAATACTGGATTCTTAAGAGCTATTCAACTAGATGAAAATCTACAAGGTAGCAACAAATGTCTAGGATAAAAGAAGAATATGGTCTCTGAATTTTACAAAGAATACACCTTGCTGTGGTTTAGATCTACAGAGCCCCGGAGATCCCTGTGTCTGGCAGGTGGATGAAATATAAGGGCAGGATAGCTGACTTGCTCTTATGAGGTGGGGTCTGCTGGGCATTATGGGCAGGATCTGGAAGATATGGCTCCCTTGCAGTTTCCTCTTTCATCTCTCTGCTTCCTGTTGTCATGAGATGAGCATGTTTCCTCCACCCAGACCTTCTTGCATTCTTCCAGCCACGCAATGACTGAAACTTCTAAAAAAGTTTCTCCTCTAAGTTATGGGTATTGGGTATTTTGTCCCAGTTACAAGGAAAGTGACTAAGACACACCTACAGCTCATAAAGGTAAAATTAGACCTTAGTTAAGTTTCTATAATAATATACATGAATGTATTAATAAACTGCCTTATATATGTTATGTAAGACAATCATCATCATTCCTATCATTTATAAGATACCACAAATCGCTTCCAGAGTGAGAACACACAACCCTAGCTTCCCTAACACCTTGCCAAATATTCTTGACCCTGGAGATTGCAGGGGTGCTCCTGCACAGAGAGAAATTGACAGTATCTTTGCAGAGAATAAGATCAACTTCAAATCTATGGAACCTTTGAATTGTGAGGCTCCTCTGGCTCCAGATTGAAACAACAGTTCTGCTATCTCATAGCTACTCGAGGTAGAGCCAGTTTCTGTATCCCTTCACCTGGGCTGGTTGTGACCTGCTTCAAACAGTGAAGTGCAGCAGAAGTGATGCTTTATCAACTTTATAGCTGAGCGGCTAACTTTGTTCTTTTGGACTCTGCCTGCCACAGTGCCATGGAGCTAAGACTAGAACGCTGACCACAGACCTCAACAAAACAGAAGGAAAGCGACTGTCCAGAACCCAGGTCTCCAGATGCAGGAGCCAAGCCACCCAAGATGTGCCACCTCAGGGTAGAAAGGGCCTCTTTCAGAATGCACCAGGCAGGAGCAAGTGGTCACTGACCTATTTTACAGTATTCCTGGTATTTATGAATATTCTTGGTGGAGACCTACTGCTTACAGTAAAGGGGTAACAAAACATAAGTAAAATGAAAATACTTGGGCTTCGGATGTCAGGCCAACTCAGCTTTGATGGGAAAACAACGATGCTTCTTTGGCAGCCCTAAAACTATCTCTGATTTCTTGTGGCTATGTGGCAGATAACATCTCAGAACCAGAACTGGTTTACACAGACTGCAGAATTACAAGGAGAGTTGAATTCAAATGTATACCAGCTCTAGGGCATCCACTAAAAAGGGGTGTGATGCTGTTCCTTTGAATGGAGCATTTGACTGGACTTAGACCAAACTGGAGATCTTTAACTTTATCCACCACCACCATTAAGCTAAGCATTGAATATGCTACATGGAGCACAGCCAGACACACTATTTTCTTTTTGTAAAAAGTATTCTTTCTCTCACTAGTATATGTACTCTATGACAGCAAAGAAGTCTATTTCCTCTATTTATTACCTAAAATAGTGCCTGCACAGAGCTGACACTAAATAGAGAATTTTCCAGCAAAGGAGAGAGAAATAGAAATTAAAAGTTAGAAAATAAAAGGACAATAATGAAAAGAGGAGAGGGCTGAAAACTGAGATTGATGATGATGATAGATAGATAGATAGATGATAGAAAATCATACACACAAACAGATGTAAATCGGTATCAGTTAAAGGTTTGATAGATCACAGCAGCTAGATAAGTCTTTCTTTGGTTGACAAAGGATGTAACAGGTCCTTTACTTATCCCTTCCTTCCAGTTTCACAAGTGAGAAGGTGGAGATGTTAAGGCATTGCAGGATGTGTTCAAGGTGTGCTCCCACGACACTGAAGCCCCGTTTTTCCCAGTTTAGTGGATTCACTTTAGAAATACAGTGATCCCTTATTACCTGGACAGACTAGTTCCACGGCACCCCTGGATACTGAAATCTGAGATGCTCAAGCCCTTCACAAAGTTGTTCCATGTTTTTTTTAAGCATTTAATATTCAAATATAGCCAAGCTGGGTATGATGGCACATGACTGTAATCTCAGCACTCTGAAGGCTGAAGCAGGAGGATCATTGCAAGTTTGAAGCCAGCCTAGGCTACAAAGTGAGTTCAGGCCAGCCTGAACTTCAGAGTAAAACCCCATCTCAAAAGACAAAACATTTAAATGTAGCCATGTACTTCTTTCTGTAAATTTTAAATCACTACTCCATTTGTATAATACCTAACCCAGTGTAAAGGTCATGTAAATACTTGTGAATATTGTGAGAATATTCAATAAGAGGATAATATTCTCTTCAATAAGAGAATAAATGCTGATTATACAGGTAAAATTTTAATATTTTTGATCTATAGTCAGTTGAACCCACACATGCGGATCCTATACACATGGCAAAATTTAATGTGGAAAAGAATTTGGAAATTACAAAACCTTTTGAAATTTAACATCCATTTACAGCTACTGTGTGTGTCTCTAAGTTTAATATCTCAATGCTCAATAATACTTACTGAGTAGCTACTGTGGGTCAGGTACACAAAACACCCTTTCAAGTAGATAGCCATTCACCATCCTTCTTTCATAAGTTTAAAAATTCCAAGTGATTCAATGAGCTGTGACTTCTAGCCTTCCAGATTCTAGAACTGATATTTTTCTACTGTGTTACCTCCCTCTGACCTCTACCATCAAAGACAAAGCAAAACAAAACAAAGGAGCATGAGAGAGAGGAGATGGGGAGAGAGGGAGACACAGACACAGACACAGACATAGACACAGAGAGATGAGAGAGGGAGAAAGGGAGAGAGAGACAGAGAGACAGAGGGAGACAGTGATAGGGACGGGGAGAGAGACAGACAGAAAGAGGGGAAACGGGGGAGACAGAGAGGGAGAAAGAGGAAGATAGGAGAGAGAAACAGGGAGAGAGAGAGAGAGAGAGAGAGAGAGAGAGAGAGAGAGAGAGAGAGAGAATATAAAAAAGCAAGATCCTGGAGAGTAGCCAGAACTTTATGCCAGGCACTTCACAGAAAGCAGAAGTAATAGATCTTCAATTCACCAAGTCCCCAGAGTAATGAATTCCAAGCAAGCCATATTGCACCAAGAGCCTTGCTGTGCTAAGGAGTTCCCTTTCCCTGAGTGATAGGCTGATGCCTCTAGCTGGGTCTGTAATTCAATAAGACAAGAACAGTGATAGAGTTCGGGAAATGGATCAATTTTAATGGAATGCCACTGACCAGTCTGGAAGGACTCTGTGATGCAGTGCTTCTCAAGAGAATGGAGCAGAGTCATCCCTGCATGTGAGTGTGGTCCAACTTTAAGTTAGTGGATTACAGTCCACTGCAGCTTCCACGGCTTGTGAGGTGGAGTTTAGTCTAAGGCGTGGCTTTTGGGGAAATTAAGGACCCCTACTAGGTCCTATCTCCAGGAAGAGCTGTGGTCTGTGGAGGTGTATGTGGTAGAGAGATATGGTCCATTATCTACCCTAATGCCAGGCAGTAATAGCTTCATTTTTCATCACATCGGGATGAAGCAGGTCTTATGAAATTCCCAAAATAGAATAGGAAACTAATGTTCCACAAATAATAAGTAATTGAGACAGAAACTGAAATCTAGCCTCTCCAATTCAAATATCTTTTTATTTCTGGTTGCCAACAAGTTCTCTGAAAAAAAGCCAGAAGACATGACCTCAAGGCAGAAGTGCATCTGAAGAATTCATGCCCTGTTAGGGCGTAGATCTGACATGTCCTCTTCAAAGTCCCACATATTCCAAGGCAAAGCTTTTGGAAAGAGATTAGACCTGGGGGTGCGATACTCATCAGTGATGAGTTCATGACTGAATGTGTTATAAGGAGCGAGGGCCTCGCTGAAGGTGTGTCGTCAGCAGGATGACCTACAAGTATGCAGTCTTCTCCCTTTGTGTCCCTTTCCTCCATGCTCCCTGACTCCCTTGGGTCAGGTAGCTTTTCTCTGCCACAACCTTCCGCCATACTGTTTCCACCTGAGAGCCAACAAACCACGGACCGAATCCTCTAAAAACTGCGAGCTGAAATAAACCTCTTCTCTGTTAAGTTGTGGGTACGAGGGCTTCCTTCCCAGTAACTAATACATGCTCGAAAGAGTCCACAGAGGCTTGGCAAGTCAGTGCTACTTGTTGGGAGGGGCCTTCCTCCTCCACCAGGGCCAAGACTCTTTGTCCTCAGGCCTCCCATGTAGCTTCTCTGATTTCGGTCTTTGTGAAAAAAAAAAAAATAGGCAAGTGATGTTCTTCACTGTGTAAGAAAGTATGTTCTCTGTCTCTGTTGTCTCCAGATCTCCGCAGCCTCATGAGCAAAAGAAGCTTCTACTTGGAGTGTTGGATTCATTTGATTCGCAGCAGAATCGTGAAGATCAGTCCAAGAAATGAGCAGAACCAGGAGGTCACCTATGGTTCAGAGGCGGAATCCAGAGTCAAGGCCACTCCATAGGACCAGCAGGGCCCACATGCTGTTGTGACCTCTCCTATTAGAGCAGTGGAGCGTGATGGCACATGGAGAAGGAAGGCTATGAAGCCAGACTGACCAGGCATCCTGCTGTGACATGTCCCCCATCACTTAACCTTAGTACAATTGAGATAATAATGGTGCTAGTTCCATCAGGCCAGTTAGAATTTAAATTAGGTCCTGCATTACTCAGCTTTCCTTTGCCCTAACACAAAGCTGAGATAAATACCCTCAAAAAGATGAAAGATGCATCTTGAATGATGGATTCTGAGGTATCAGTTCATGGCTGATTGAGCCCATTGCTTTTGGACCTGTGCACCACAGTACATCACAGAAGGACAACATGGTAGAGGTTGTTGCTTACTTTATGGCTTCTAGAAAGCAGAGAGATAGTGTCAGAGTAGCACTCTACAATCCCTTTGAGGGCACACCCCTGGTGATCCAACTTTCTCCTACTGGATGCCACCTCATGAAGGCTCCATAACTTCCTAATAATACCACAAGCTGGGGAGGAGGCTTTCAATATGCCACCTTTGGGAAAACCTTCAAATCTGAAGCAAGGAAGGCACTGCTCCCTATACAATATGAGGGTTGTGGCTGTACTCTGTCCCATGTTGCACTCTCCTTATGACACTAAAGAAGAGTCTGACTCCCAGGGAAGGCAGATGACATGTCTACAGAACACCAATAGCAGATGTACACCTCTGGCTCCTGCATGCTGACTCTCAAGAGCTGAAGTTTGGGCTAGTCCAGACAGGCAGTGAAAAAGGAGAATAAGGCAGGTTAAAAGGAAGTTAATTGCACAAAAACCCCTTTTAAGTCCACTGCTATTATAGTGGAATGGATCATTTTGAAAGTGTCTTTTCAGCAAACAGCCTAAGTTTTAAGCCATTGACTTGGCCAATGTTCTCTTCTAAGGCCAATCCTCTGAGCAGAAAAATGGGCGCAGGTAAGTGGATTACTGGAACATAGCCACATCTCAATGACTCCTTTTTCTCCACCATCCACCAAGTGGAAAATGGCTGTCCTAAATGTCTCCTTGAGTGGCTTGTAAGGGATTTACAGTCTTAGTACCACTGTTAGGGATTATGAAATGACTGTCAAATCTCCAAATCTCAGCTTCCTCCTCTGGAAGGACCCTGGGAATTTACCTTCTGGAAATACCTGCTAAGAAGAGGAAGACACTGGGGCCAAGCATATTATAAAGTTGTCTTGATATTACAAAACCAGTAAGTACAGAACTACAACAAGAGCTAAGGTCCCACTGTGCCCCTTCCTCCTTCATCACTCTCAGAGAATTCTATAGACTCAGACTCACTGCACGTTCATTTAGAGGAGTCTATTGCGGCTGCCCAGAGAGTAACACCATGAAACTCAGAAGAGACGGGAACAAATGCTTACTGCAGACCTGCTGTGTGTGGGATGCTCTGCTACTCCTGTTGCTCACAGGACTGCAGATCCTGCCAGAACGGTGTCTCCGCTGGCTGTTTCTCAACTCAGCCCAGGGTTTAGCATGGAGGAGGCAGTCAACAAATATGTTGAATAACTGAAAGATCTCCCTTCAACCTTAAGATAACAAATGAGCACTGAGTTATAAAGGAAAGGGATGAGACTCAGATTTATTGAATGATTCCTTCAAATCATTCCAGGTATGAATGTGAAAATTAGAGTCAATGTTGAACCTTTGGAGAGAAAAATTCCTTGCAGGATATATTGTAGTGTAGAAATATGATTGCTTCAAATAAACAAAGTGTTGTGGGTTCTTTAGAAGTGGCTTGGAAGTTGTCCCCAATCAACTATATTCACTCTGCGTATGTGCTAAGCAACTTTTTCCACCATGGACATAAAAAAAAAAAAATAGTAGTGGGATCTCAGTCTGTACATTTGTCCCAGATCTTAAATTCTTGGAAACCCAAGTTAGCTAGGGTTTCATATCCTTTAAATTCCAAGTACTGGTCTGACAGCATCTCTTAAAATTCTAGCTAACTATGCATAATATACTCGAAGTAATAGTGATATAAAAAATTACCAAGTGACAGTCTTTACTCTGAGAGATTTGCATATATTATCTCACGTCATCCTTATACAAAACTTAATGTGCAGGCTCTTATGATTGCTAAGCAACCCATATGTTACAGATGAGGTAACTGAGGAAAAGAGAAATAAGAAAGTGGGACACACCAACTACTTCCAAATCAACACTCTGATTTTTCTTGCCTGGCATTATTCTCCTTGTCAATGGATGGGTTGATGGATATATGAACAGACGTGTGAAGAGAGAGATGAGTCAATGAAGTAACGGAACTATAAGGAACCCAGTAATAGAGTGTAGCATGGAAACACAGCATCCGGGTATCTAACTAGAGCCACAGTTCACAATGTGGGCAACAACTCTAAGGTCTTAGTCATACTGGATTTTTGGGAAGGTTGAGAATGACAGTTATATGTGCAGGCTCTAAAATTAGGTACATCCTTTCATATGCCAGCTCCACCCCTGCAAACTATTTGCCTTTGTGTGTAGCTTCTTTGAGCCTTGATTTCTATTTCTGAAAAATAAGGGGAAATAAATCATAGACTGAGAAGTATGGGTTAGGATCCAGTATTATGCTGGCACATACTAGGTACTCAGCAAATGTGTGTTGCAAAAATAAGTAAACCAATCAACCATGTATCACTGGCATCCCTCACATGAAAGGAATCCATGGCAAAGCCGGAATTCAAGATCTTTCCTTATGATGTAAAATCAACCAAGATGCAACAAAACTCTGGAAATCCCCAGATTTGTACATTAAAACCTCAGCTACATTAATAGATATGTAATAGAAATATTATCCTTTCGCTTACATTCAAATCAGCAAAATGAATTAAAAGCTAATTGTGATTCCCAAAGACAGATAATCTTCCTAATCCACAGTATCTTTGAATTACCAATTTGTAGTTTGCAAAAAACAAATGCACTTGTATGGATGTTAAGGGGAGGGAGGAGAAAAGATTTTTGTCTAGGGAGCATAAGCATACAACAAGGTGTTAGCTTCCTTGGTGGCTACTTGTATTAAATCCGAATGCCAACCAGGGAAGAAGATATTAGCTACTACGTCAATGATACGTCCCAGCCCTCAAGGTCATGAGGTTTGTAAGGGGTGGGTTTATCTGAGTCAGCTAGAAGTTGTATAAATTCCTAAGTAATAGTTATGTATACAGCTGAAAAGACAAGATCAGGTTACAGCCCTTACTTTTTGGAAAATATGGTGATTTCTCCATATCCTCTTGCAGCTGTTTTGTAGCACGTTTTCTCTACAAAAAAAAAATACAAAGGATGTTCATATGTAGAAGGAAAAGCAAAGGACTTGTGCCATCTTTGACATGCACCCTTCCTGAGCAGATGAAGGGAAACTGGACAGTATTGACCCAAATTTCACTCCTTCCTTGAGTCATTCTCCACTTCTCCCATCTCTGACATGGAAAGATGAAATACATGAAGGGCCAGGAAAATCATCCTGAGAAGCTCTGAGGAGGAAAAGACTGAGGCAACAATGTAGATATGAAAGGAAAAACACAAGGAACCAAAAGGAATCCTTAAATGTAGAATTAGAAAATGCGAAATTACAAATGCAGAGTAATAGAAGAATAGGCGAAATGTTTGGGGAAAGGAGAGGGACTTATAAATAAATCTCCACGATAAACTTGATGGTGAATGGGAGTTGGACATGAAGAAGAGGTATGGAGGATGTAAGTGTGTGTCTGTCAATATGAGAGCAGACCTTGGCTATGTGGGTAATGGAGAGGAGCCCTTGGCATCCTCACCACACTGATCAATAGAGGCCTATGACAGAGAAAGCTGGAAAGCCCAAGCATGGAAGGTGTCAGAATGGTCTCACCATGGGGCTGGGGATATAGCTCAGTGGAATAAGCGCTTGCCTAGCAAGCGCAGGGTCCTGAGTTCGATCCCCAGTACCTCAAAAAAAAAAAAAAAAAAAAAAAGAATGGTCTCACCATCCTGTTGTCTAGGGCAAAGAGTTTCAGCATGTGATATTTAAGCCAACTGCCTCGAAATCACCATAGATGGTTACTAAATATTCAGATTCCCAAGCCCTTCCTAGGGCTGAGCAGCTTGACATGCCAAGACAGAAGTGCAGCCCTGGCTTTTGCAGGGCTTTGAGCAAGAATTTCATACTCTTGATTCATTCTTCAGCAATGTTCATCATCCATTATGCTTCACAGGGTTTACAACAACCACCAGCATCATGTATAAGCTATATACTCTTATGATCATAGAATAGCAATCCTGTTGTTTACCGCTCTAACCTAGAAGCTCAATGAGGGAGGAAATCATATCAGTTTCTGTTTGAAGCCTTAGCAGTTGGCACAATAGCTGCTTCCCATGTGGAAGAATGAAATCCTGACTGAATGTACCTCCAGGAAAAGAGGACTCTGGACATCAAGTGAGAAGAGAGAGACGTAAGAATAGTACCAGACCACTGCATAACCTTGGAGAGAGGAGTATGGCCTGAAACAAGATGGTCAATATTACACAGGGAGCAGGGAGCAGAATCAAAAGTATACACAGGTTTCCTGGGTATAAGTTGGATTGCTAGTAAGCCAAAACAGTAAGTGAATATGTTTATAGAATTCCATGTGTCCTTCCTGATATGAAACCTGCTAGAAATTGGGCCCTCTGCCTGTCTGTGTAAATAAAGCTTTATTGAAACAGAGTGACAGCCTTTTGTTTATATATAGTCTGTGACTGCTTTCACACTGCAAGAGCAGAGTTAAGTAGTTGTGACAGAGACCATCTGGCCAGGAAAACCCGAACTATTTACTATTTTACTAGTCCTTTCTATAATATATATGCCAACATCTGATGCGGGGGGTGTTTGTTTAATTCTCTGCTGTTTTAGAAGCTACACTGAGTTCAGGGGAGGAACAATGACCACTCTCTATTGGGACGTGGCTAATTTAAGCAAAAGAAACAGTGAAACTCCATCCTCTGCTTGCCCACAACGGTGGGGATCTAATGCCTCATCAACAGTCTACTTGAGGACCAAAAAGATCACAAGATGCATCCAGCACTGGTACAACACTCTTATTTGGGAGATGAAAATCAATGGTGAGTCTTGTCCCAGTTTCTAGAAGACCCTGGTTCTCAACCATATTGAGACAGGTTTCAGACTCTTGCAGGGCTCCTGGCATCCTACTGCCTAGGCTGGTACAGAAAACTAGGGTTCTCCTCTCTTCACTTCCAACTAAAGCAAAGAGAACTGCAATAAAAGCCCATTTGACATGGCAATTAAATTAAATATAGTCGCAACACCTAGGCTACCTTGGTTTAACTTCAGGTCACTTGAGATATATAGCTCCTTCACAACCCTATGTTTGGTTCTTTCAACTATGAAATGAATAGAACAATAGTACCTTCCCCCTCAGTTTGTTAGAGGGATTAACTAGTTTAATATAAGCAAAACACTTTCAATAGGGCTGGGCCTGTAGACTGTATCCTGTGAACATTATAGTTTCTGTGGTTTACCTAAATTTGAATCCTTACTGCAGTGGTGCATTGTGCTAAGCACTTTCCTTTCATTACCCATTCCATTCTATCCCACATCCCATTTATTTTCATTCATGATCATGTAGCTTCCTATGAGGTACATGTGTGACTCTAATTTTGCAAATGAGGACACTGAGGCATAGGTAAGGAACACATTTTTCAGAGACATTGAACCAGTAAGCAATAGGGCCTGGAATGGAAGATTCCATGGACTGTCTTACTTCAAAGCTCATGAGGGACAGCTCAGTACTATACTGCAGTGCCTGAGACAGCCAAGTCCTCAGAGCTAATGCCTTCCTCCCATTCCAAAACATCAGCCTGTAAAGTGAGACTTTCTCTTCCCTGGCCTTAGAGAGACAGAAAAAGACATGGCCCACATCCTAGAGTTAGTTGACACCTGAAGAGTACTAACCCAGGCATGCCAGGTGCTGCTAGATGTCTAACTCAAGAATATTCACTCAGTCTCTCTGCATGCCTGCCTCTGACCACAAAGACTGGAAAAAGGAAGGCAGATATAAATCTCCTAGCATTTTCTCTAATTAATATGCCTATGTGACTGTGTGCTAACTAACTAATGAAATATAAGGAAAATATTATTCTTTTCCTCCTGCCTTCAATAGAGACATGATTGGAACTATTACATAGTCACTGTATTACAACAAAGAGGAAACAAGTGGACAGCTAGGGATGGGAAAGAAGAGCTACTGCTGAAACATAAGGGGTTGATCACCTTCTACAAGTACGAAAAATAAATGTGCCAGGCTTGTTAAGGAAACAACATGTAAAAGTCACCATTAGTCAAGTTTTCTCGTCCTTAGAGCTGACAGCAATCCTGGATGACACTGCAGATCAGCTCAGATATGAAGCACTATTAAGTACCTACCATGAGCCAGGAAATGGATCCAATGGAAACAAATCACTGTCTAGGGTGTCAGTTTGCCATGGTAAAATGAGGAAGAGAGAACCATTGTCAGTAAAGATCCATGCCATTTCTGAGACACTGTGACTTTTTCTAAAGAGGAAACACCACAAATAATTTGAGCAGTTCTGTGTGAAAATGAAGACAGAACACTTACAAAAAATTACCAGAAAGTCATTGTTCCACAGCCTCAGGATTAACACATGATTTCTACTAATTTTTAATTTCATGGTAAAATATGCAAAACGAAATTTGTACCAGTACCCCATTTCTACAGAGTTATCAACATATTCACGATCTCCACAGAGTTTCTTACATGTGTCTCACATAATCCTTATGAGGACAGTATGACATTAATTGGATAACTTTATTTAACAAAAGATGGAGTTCAGATTTCAAAAGTTTAAATAAGTCACCTTGGGACGTCACAGCCAACTTTAATCCTGTTGGGATTCCAATGCAGACTTTGCTTCATCTATCAGCCACATTTAGTCACAGTGGCATTATGATTCCTCAAAACCAGTGCATACTCCTTGAAGATCATCTTTTTCCCATTGCACTTAGCTGTCAGCCCCCTCTTAGAAGCCTCAGTCAATGCTATATTCTGCAGTCAACAATCCAAGGTTGGCTTGAGGGGCTGGGGATATAGCTCAGTGGAATAAGCGCCTGCCTAGCAAGCGCAGGGTCCTGAGTTCAATCCCCAGTACCGCCCAAAAAAAAAAAAAAAAAAAAAACTGAGCAACTTTGGGGCTGGGGATATAGCTCAGTGGAATAAGCACTTGCCTAGCAAGCACAGGGTCCTGAGTTCGATCCCCAGTACCGCAAAAAAAAAAAACAAAAAAACAAAAAAGAAACTACCAAGGTTGGCTTGAGAATGAGGGTGGTAATCATAACAGTGACTCCATCCAGTTCAAACATTTCCAAAAACAGAAAAAAATATACACCTACATATGTATATACAGATACATGTAAATATATGTGGACATATAAATATATGTATATATAAGTATATATAAATACATATATACAAATATATATATAAATACACACACACACACACACACACACACACACACATATATATATACATGCAATGCTTTTTTTCCTTTTATTTCTACGTATTTCAGATTTATCATACACCAAGGGCCATTTGAGGACACCAGATTTTGTTCTTTTGCTCTTTGCATTTATTTTCATTGTTTGTAGTTCTGCAGAATACTTGCCTACTTGGTGGAGCAAGTCACATCCAAGTTGGAGCATTTAAGAGAGTGAGGATTAAGATTCTAACGTTCTGCTATAAACCTAGTCAGCTCCAAGGGAGGCAGTTTTACTGCTGAACACATATTTGTACTGAGTCAAAAAAGAACCCTTGTGTTGTGGTTTTCTGAGCCCCCTGCCCCGCAGAAGCCTGCTGCCTTGAGACCTCCTAGGAGGTGCAGGACAGAGTGGCCTGCATGAACATGAGGTCACCTGAGGGAGGTCACTCTGGAACCCCAACCAATGTCAGCCCAAGTAGCCCCCTTCTCCACTCATCCTCCTACTGGGGTTTTCTGTTCAACTTCTCTTAAAAAATTGGTAATGGTGCCTTTTCATAAAGAGAAAAAAAAAATGCTAGTCCCATATCTGTCTGACCAGGACCAGCATGAGATGCAGAGACTCCAGGTGGATAGAGATGGCGGAACACAGTGACGGGCTTCCAGACAGCATGGAGACATGAGTCCAGCTCAGGACAAACGCACCGCCCATCACTGTTGCATGAGAGTTTTCCTCCACAGCTTCTCTGTTGCTTCTGAGTGGTCTATAGTTTGTTTTATACACTCAGAAAAGTTAACTGCGGGACATTCAAATTACATTTTTAAGTAACGAAGAGAGTAAGAAATAGTTATAAATTATTTCTAAGACAACATAACTCTTGAAATTTTGCACACTCATGTCATAGGCATCTCTATATTAGTAAACGAAATAGAACCTATCAAAGACTTCAGCCCTAAAAGGAAGTTGCCACAGCAGAATTTTTGGTAAGAAGCACAGATTGAGGATTTGCTTCATCAGGTTCTGTTGCAAAACAGGTTGGAAGAGAGACAGACAGAAAACAAAAAGACAGTCGCTATTTTCACATTCCTTACCATGGAAGGAAAAGGCCAATAATCAAATAATTATACTCCAGGGCAGAGCTCACGTGTTGAACAAGGTAAAAGGAAAACAAAGATGCATCAACCAGGCTTTAGGAAGGGAGGAGATCACTAAGGAAGGGAGCACAAGGAGAGTGGGAGGAGACTAAGAGGGGAAAAGGCCGGTGAGTTCCACAGAGCTGAATCGCATGGCAAGGCAGGAAAAATGTTGAATCTCAGTCCTTGTGCCCTGCGTGGATGTCTCTAGAAATGCTCTGAAGTCTTCATGACAGGGCTTACCCATGCCATTCCTGGGCGAACACTCAGAGGACCCACAAACACTGAGGCCCTGTACCCAAGTGGTTACTTAGGAGGAAGAGGAAGTGACAGAAGGTGCCTCATCAGGAGGGAGTTAGGAAGGAAAAGGGAGTGAGATGACGTTCCAGGAGTGCAGTAACTGAGGACTTCAAGAAGATGAAATTTGAATTTGACAGCTGGGTGATCCTGAGGGGAAGGGGCAAATGGGAAGGTGCTTTACTATGTAAAGAGAAGCCTGCTGAGGAGAAACATAATTATTATTGACATAACCATTTTTTATAGGACACTTAAAATATACCAAGTATGCTATACTTTTGAGTTGTATTACCTCATGCAAGGTTTAAAAAACCTACAGGGCAAGGAATTGCAACTTAATTTGACCCAGAAGAAGACTGAGTCCCAGTCTTAAAAATCTGTGTTCTCACATTGCTGCTTCAGATACTATTTGCCTGTCAAAGATGTGTCCCACACACTGCTGAACAACAGTCACAAAAACAAAGATGAGGTGGACAGAAACCTCAACTTCACAAAGGTTCAAACTATCATGGAGGTCGATGAGGTTGTTGAAACCCCTGAGCAGATGTGGACCAAGTACAAACATGCATTGGACAGATGCTCAACTGAGATTTTTTCGGCTGTCCTGAGATGACACATCTCTAAGATGGTACACATAATCAGTTTTCAGGTGTGGCGGGTCAAACAATACCCACCCGCTGAGATCTAGGCCTGCATATATCCTCAGGACAGCGTACAGGATGTTAAGATAGAAAGCCAACACCCTCCCCACCACAGCAGGAGTCCCCATGTATCTCTCTGAGCCCCTTGCTTCAGAGACATCCACAGGCAAGGTTCCTTTCTAAATCTTCTAAACGCAGAGAGAGGGAGCATAGAATTGTGGGTGAGGGAAATGCCTTAAAGAATGATGGAGATAACAGGAGGTTTGTTGAGACTACAGTGAAATTCCAAGATGGAAAAAAACAGGCTGGAAGGAGTTCAGGATAGTTTGCCATTGTCCTGGAAGCAATGCTTGCTGCTGGAAGGCAGTGGGCCCACTGCCCAGAGCTCAGAACAAAAAACACGACAGTCTGTGTCCTCATAGGAGATGCATCCAGCACTCTGGAAGGCTGCATTAATTGCCCAGACCAATCTTCTCCTTTGCCAGCCCTGCAAACTCAGTCAGCACGACAGGTATGGCCTCTGCAGCTCCATACCTAGAACCTGCTGGAAGTGGCAGAATCCCTCTGTGAGTGCAGAAGGAAACAAGCAAAAGCTGGGCAAGGAATGAACCACTGTACTCATTGTTTAAAGAAAAATTAATGAGAAAACATCAACAAGCTGGAATCCCAAGCTCGAGGGCAATTTTGCAATTAAGAAAATTAGAGGCTGCAGTTTCAGGAGACAAACCGTCAAGTCAAAGGCAGGGAGAGAACTGGAGACACAAACTCAAGCAGCTCTTATAGTACCCAGATGAATACGGGACCAAGATTTGGTAGAAGCAAGGTGTGGAAGAGCAGGGAGCAGCATTTATTGATGGTGCATCAGTCAGATGTTCTATACTTCAAAGCCATCTTCTGAGTCCCCCTCCCTGCCTGCTTTCCCAGTGGGCATTTGAGAAATGCCTGTTCTGTGCCCAGGTACTACCTCATGTAAGGCTCAGATTCCTATAAAATATTCACTGGAGTTCAAATTTACATATGAAATTCCTGAGACTTGCTGAGATCACACAGTAAATAAGGTGATCTTACAAGAAGGACTCCAGACTCAATTTCACGTCTCATGTGCTTTTTACTGTATTGAGTGGCTCTCCACGACTCTCCTGCATCCAGAAGCCCATTCTCATTGCCAGCAAATACAGTGTTCCTCCTATGGCTTGTATAGCATCATCCTCAAGCCTTGTGCCTGTGCACAGTGTACTTGTCTCAGAGATACTGCAGGTAGCAGGCAAAAGCTCCAAGAGCCCTGCAGCCTCTTCTGTCTGAGCTTATTCTGGCTCTCAGCTCCTGCCCAGCCCTGTATTCCCCTGGCTGACAATTTCTGACTCTATTTCCTTAGACATGAGTCATTTCATCTTTTAGACTTGACCTTTGGCTTCAGTCTGGACAAAGTTGATTTTCGCTGTTGGAAGAGGGACAGATCTTGACCTTATGCAGAGCACCTAGACAGAAGTCTTCCATAGAGTGCCAAGGCCCAATGTGGCAAGGAGAAGATGAGTCCTGCTCTTGATACCTCTTGCCTAGTGCAAAAATTGAGATAGGGCAAAGCAAGCAAGGAAGGCTGCAGCATAACCCAGTTAGAGAGTGGGTCAGAATCTCGGTCAGCAGAGAGAAGTAGGTCAGGGTGCACTGGGTGATGCTATAGGGAAGCGCTGGTACCAAGCTCAGGAACTGGTTCAGTAACATTTGCTCAAGGAATGAATGACTGCACAAAACAATGTGGAAATGAACAATAGTACCTCTTACAAGGTGTGAGGTCAACTTACTATAGCTGTGCCAATACAAAGAGAATGGCTTATAGGAAGCCTTTCTATTTTTAAAGCTTTTATTTCACTCTATGGCAGGCTGCAATGCTCATGTAATTTGCTTTATGTTTTGTTCTGCAGAGGATGGGAAGGAAAAGGAGGGGAGAGAAAGGAGGGGAGGAGGGGAGAGGAGGAGGGGAGGGGAGGGGAGCTTTGCCTCATCTGGGATGTTACAAGTTATCTTTTCCCTAATAACATGGTATGGTGAATTTATATAAATGTCACTTGGATAATTCAGGATCAAACGGCAGGTCAGCACTGAAGTAATAGCTAAGACAAACATGTGACAGTATGATTTCCATGGATATAACAATGTGAAACTCATAGAATCAGATCCCAGAACTAGAGATGATAACAAAATATTCTTCCCGCTTGTTTTCTAATAATTTATCTCCCAACACAAAAGCTAAACTCTCAGTCAGTCCTTGGTTACTCAAAGTTCTATGTAATCCATACTTGTAATCCCAAGTATGGATGTGAAGATCACTCTGTCTTACGCTATCAACATGCAGAAGAAAGAGCAGGACAGAGTTCTGGGCTCACCACAAGCCTGGCTCACACGTCTTGCTGTTCGGAGTGATCTGGGGTCTACTTAGAGGGACGGAGACACAGCCTTGAACATGGGTAAATGAAAGTGAAGCATCCTGAAGTGTTAACACCGCATCATTTAGTTTGAATATATTAGAGCTTCATTAAAGCTTCTCGAGTGTTGTTAAATGGGTAATCACTAGCCAGGAGTAGTTGCTGAAATTTAAATTAATTACATAAAAATAAAAATTCATCTCATCTCTATTAGCCACATTTCCCATGTTCAACAGCCACATGTGGTGAGTCATTATCATGTTAAACAACTTATGTTTAACATTTTTATCATCAGAGAAAGTTCTTTAGGACAGTATTGCTTTAGGCCTAATTTGCATTGTTTCTGAAACACAGGAGACAATGAACTAAGGTAAATAACACCAGCATGGACTCTTCCAGAATATGAGAGAGTTTTATAAGATGAGTGGCTAGGTCCTCGAACAGTTAATGTTCCACACAGAGTGACTGGAAGGGAAATTTGGAAGATTTAAAGAGCATAAATTCAGATTAATATCAAGATAAGTGCACATGCTCCAGTTAAATTCTACTTCAAAAATAGTTATAAGGAACTTTCTTGAGCCATTGGGAAGATGAGTGTGCAGCATACACTGAACAATATTATGGAACACTGTTAATTTTTTAATACTGTAATGTCATTGAGGCCTCGCTGAAGAACGTCTGTCTTACAAGAAACCTGCAGACAGAATTTGCTTTGTACAGCCTCAGAGTCAGCAACATCCTTTCAAATGATCTAGAAAACCATGTGTACCTTCCTATGCTGCTAAAGCAAATATTGTCAAACATGAACAATTCTGAAATCTGGCTATAAAAGCCATTGTATTATTGTGCCTATTTCAGCTTTTATGGATGATTGAAACATTTTTATAATAAGTTTCTTGTGATACAAATGTACCAGAAGAATTTAGAGAGCTGAATATATGTCAAAACTCCAAGACAGTTTGTATTTGAAAAGCCTCTTTGCTTCCCCTGCCTACTAGTGGAACATTTCCATTCCTCTAACACTTTTATTTACATGTGTGTTGTGGAGATCAAATGAGAAGATCAATTGCACTGCCTCCTGATTCTCCCGCTGTTACTCCTTGATTTATTACCCACAGACAGAAGAAAACCTACAGATCTTGGTCCCATGAAAGTTTCAACACACTTCTCCAAATTCCAAACCATCGATTTCATTAGGATTCCATTTGAATACGTTCTTTTACTCTTCTCCTACCCTTCGTCTTTCTTATAGTGGGGGCCTTTGAAACTTACAGGCAACCTGAAGGTTTTACATCTAAAGAGGAAACTGCTGAGTTCCCCTGTGTCTACAACACATTTCTGTCTCAGTAAGCACTAATAAATAAGCTTCTGCTTAAACACAGAAATTTCAAATTAAAAAACTATAGGAAAACATGTTGACTGAAAGCCAGGAAGAGAAGAGAAAGACATTAAAAGTAATCAAGCTCCAGGAATTATGGAACTGGGCTAAGAAGGAACTGATTTGATTTGACCTAGGAAGGGAAGACAAGGAATCTTTTCAACTAGTAACAAAGCACTTCTTTGAATAGTCCCAAGCTCCTTAGGTGGCAGATAAACTAATACAAAGCCTGTTGTCACTAGGGCCCTTGAGAAGTCAGTATGCACTTATGTGACATTTCACATAATAAGGAAATCAAACAGAAAGAAAAAGTTCAAGGAAATGGAAATAATTAAGCCCACCTATAACAAGTAGACAATGAGCTTAACCCATTCCAAGAGATTGATACAGAGTGCTGTGTCACATAACTTCAAGTACCAAAGACCCCAGGGGTAATCATTGGAGAATACAATGAGCAGAAACTACCCCAAAGAACTGTCAGGCTACACTACCTAGAAATTAATATTCCTGGGGAAAGAAAGCATGGGGACTCTACTCTTAGCTTCAGAAGTGGCTTGGAGGACAGTGTCCAACACACAGCCTCCAATGTACTTTGCAACTCACAGCTGTGATGAGGGAGATAAAATTATAAATGCAGTACAGCAGGCACCAGACCCAGCATGCACACATCTATGTATTCACTAGCTGTAGCTAACAATTAGAATGCCATCCATGGCCACTGTGCTAGGGGCTGAGTTGCAGAGGTAAACGAACGCAAGCACATTCTCTTCTGCATGGCCTATGTCAATCTACAACAGAAGGAACAAAGTCATTGTAGTCATAAACACTGGGGATAAGGTAAAGATAGCTGCTATGGAAGATATAATATCTAACGTGAAATCTGAAACACACACACTGGAGGAAGTGTTATACCCTGAGCACAGGCCATGTCGTGGGAGAAAGCACACAGCTTTAGACAAACATTTTCCAGACATTTCAGAATCCGTAGCTCACGCAGATAATAGAAACCATTCATGGTTGTATGAGCCAACTTTCTATGGCTGGAACAAAGGACCTGACTGAAATAACTGAGAGCAGGCAAGGTTTATTTTGGCTCACAGTTTCAGGGGGTGCAGTCAATGTTCAGGGGCCTCCTTTGTTTCTGGGGCTGAGGTGAGGCAGAATATTATGGTGGGAGGGTTGATGGAGCAGAAATGCTCATTTCATGGAAGCCAGGAAGCAGAGGGAGAGAAAGCAAGAGAACCATGGACAAGATACAACCTTCCAGGTCATCCCTATATTGACCTACTGCCTCCAACAGTCCCTAATAGCCCATTCAGCTATTAACTCTTCAATGAATTAGTCCACTGGTGTAGTTATAGATAGTGCCATCAGTTGTAGATCAAGCTTTCCACGTGACATTTCTGGGTCATTTAATATTCAAACAATAGCAACATCCATATACACAGATATGAAGATCATATTCTGTGTAACTTTTATACTCGTATAAAAAATAATGTTTTAACTTTCAGTATGTTTTGAGATGAGGGCTGATGGTTGATCTAATTGAAAAGACCTTCAAATGGTCTTGTGGATAATATATAATTTAATCAGACCATTTTTTTGAACTAGTGATGATTGGGAAAAAAGATTCTTCTTGATTTATATTCACAGTGTCATTATCAGGGTTTTACTAGTCACTTGCTCATTTTGTGAGGGCTGTTTAATTAAAACTAAATATTATAATCCACCTATCTATAAAGCAAGGTCCTATACATGATATATTCTCACAATAAACTGAAATTGAAAGGATTAGCAAGGGTACCATTCCAGCATACCATATGAGGGGCTCTGCTTCCTCCCCCAGGTCACATGTCATTTTCTGTGCATGTATCTATCAAGTACAGAGAAGAGGGCAGCACTCTCATGCAGAATATTACATACTGGAAACCCAATTTCTTTCTTATTATTATTTAATAGCACATGTTTGCAGTACATAATGATCACATTTCTTGTGTGGAGTTGGCACGAGTATATAGCACATTTTAATTCCTTTTTGTCATTCCCTTTTCTTTCCATCCCTTCCCCATCCCTCCACCTCATAAATTTCTCCCCATTAGAAAAAGATCTATTTCATTATTTCTTATTATATAATTATAAACCTAACAGAGACCGAAGCTCTCATAGTTTCTGTTCTAATGAATTCTCTTAGATGTTCCTGGGGTTGCTTGCCACTCATTTCAGACACCACTAGTGGGGAAGCAAAAGTGCAGAGACTAAGTTACCATGTGGTCTGAGAGTTGGACTCACTGCTATACACACAGAGAGTGCTACATATACGTGCTATGTCTGCATGGTGCTGCAATACCATTGGAGGCTCCTAAGGGAAGGTGGGAGGACAAGATCCCATCACTACTTTGAGATTACAAAATATTCTGCAGCTATGGAGCATGGTGTGGCCAGTAATGAATGGATACCATTTCAACCTGCCTTATTAGGGGTCCTCCCTCCCTTCCCCTGGGACTCTCCCACTCTGCCCATGAAGACTGACTGTAAAGCTGAAAGATGATGGAGACCTTACCAGAGTCATGTTGAGGATGATAAATCTAGCAGCAGATTAGGATAACTAAAGATGGACAGATCACTGTGGTTTACGGAAATGAATGGTTAAAGCATAGGGACTCATAGAGACAAAAACAGCAAAATACCCATCATAGGAAGAGCACAAAAATCAAGAGTAAGTTGGAAACTTGTTGAATTTAAGGTGCTTTGAATTGCTCTCCTAGGGAAGTCTTAGAGTATGCACTGATTTGCAGAAAGTGATCCAGCAGTGCTTGAGAGTCAGAAACCTCTAGGGAGTAATTGAAGTGTATGGAGTAAGTACAGCACGAAATAATTACATTTACCGCAAAACAGCAAAGATCCAAAGCACATGTCAGAGAGAAATACAGTATTTGGAGGGTGGGCAAAGGACTAGAGGTAACACACAAGGAAAGAAGGTACTATACAACAGGGAAGTGGTCAAGAATGGGACCGGAAAAAGATAGAAAAGTGATCCATAGAGGGAAGCCATGGCCAGCTTGCTCATTCACAGGCTTCCTTCTACAACCATAAAAACCCCAGAATAATGCCAGTGATGCTGGCAACTAGAAGTGTTTCATGATCTGCACTGGGACACATACAATGAGAAAAGACTAAATGAGAAATGAGTGAATGGGGACAACATGTCTAGACATCTGTGAAGGACAGGAGGGAGGATCAGGGTCAGGAAGGGCACATTCAGGAAGTGCTGAGAGGTATGGCTGGCTCTGTGCTTTAATAACAGAGGGAAGTTCCCATCATGTGCTAATTGCCTAATGGGCCAGGGCCAGAGAGAGAATGAGATTAACCATTTGGAAGGATGAAGGACTATCATGGGGAACAAGTTTTTGGAACACTGAAGAGGCTAGGCTCCAGAGCAGGAAGGTGGGGAGGAGTGTGCTGAGTAGAAGGCCCATTCCCTCCAGGAAAGACTGAGCACAGAGTGACATAGGAGAGAACAGAGGGATAAAATAGGTGCAGTTATTGCCTCATGGCTGTCCACGTTGTGATCCTGGTACGGGGAGTCAGCCCAGCTCCAGCGGGGAGGAAGGCAGTGAGGTGGGAGGCAGCCAGCTCCAGGAGGGTTGCAATTTGGAAGCGTTGCAATCGCTACAGTTTCAGTGGGAAAAGGGAAGATAGTTGATTACAGAGGTCTTGAAAGGCTCCTTGGCCAAAGTTAAGAACCAAAATTAGTTTCTAGGGACCGTGGATTTCAACCCATGCCACTCCCAAATATGGTTTCCTGGACAGCCAGGAGATCTCAAGTGTAGCCTACAGAAGCCATGCAGTGAGGGAGACGGTGCCAGCACTGCTCGGTGACCCTGCTGTGGTTTATCCTGTTGGTTGGTCTGTTAATGCACATATGTCAATCAGTGGCATGTGTGTGTTCCTTAAAGTAAAAGGAAGCATATCTTATCACAGATGGCGGGTTTTCTCCAGAGGCTAGATGTAAGTCCCATGTACCTATGATAGAGGATATAGACACTGGGATTCTATTCAGAGGCTCAGACATTAGTATGAATCAGTACACTGTGGAAAAATAAGAATTGAAGTCAGTTAAATTCTCTTCAACTCAATTTTTCTTTACCATTTATTCCACATAGGGTTGTGATTATGTGTCTACACTTTCTTTTGCCTACTTCATCTCTGCATGATGCTGAGAGACAGAAGGATCCGAAAGGAGTACCTAAAAATTAGCATGAAGAATACGGTTTTAGCTTAGGCGTACAGTTCAGTGACACAGTAGTTGGCTCACATTCACATGCCCCTGGGTCCCATTCCAGCACCACTGATAACAATAACAATAAAACAATAACAATAACAACTGCTAACCTAATCTCTACACTAGCCCAGCCTATAGCCTCATTACTAGAAAAGAAATCATGAAAAAAAATCCAAAATCTTCTGACATCATTCTTTTCTTGAAAGCCTTCCAGGGAACTATGGGGCCTACAGTACACAGCTGGGCATCCTTGCAAATCCTGACACAACTCTTTCTACTAAAAGAATGGAGTCCCCGCTCCTTGCCCAGTATTTCGCTCTGCTGCTTCCCACACAAATCCTTGGAAGGCTGAAATTGGTAACGCACCTAAGAACTCCAAACTCACAACCAGTTCCTTTTTAAGTTGTAGGACGGGCATTCTGGAAATGGCTGCAATACTCTAAGGAGTAAAAGCATATATTTCCATCATGTTTGAACTAACACCTTTTTAAACGTTTTTTTTTATTTTAAAAATTTAAAAACCTAACAAAATAACAATGAAGACAAAATGAAAACAAAACAAAAAAGATACATGACCTCAAAACAAAATGATAGGAATTAACTGTGGTTGCTGCATGGCATATTGTTATGTTCAATGAAGTTGCTCAGTCCACCAGACATAAAAATGTAAGATTGATACAATAATCAAAGACCATAGCAATAATTTTAAAAAATGGGAAATGATGCAGAGCTTCACCATACAAGATGGTAGGAATTCAACAATGGTTCTTATGTTGCACATTGTTGTTTTCAGATCATTCATTCTGATTACCAAGTTCAAGCGTGCAAAACTAGTCAAGAAAAAAGAAAATTTTAAGCATGAACAGTTCCTTTCAATAAACCACAGAAATCAGCAATACACCTATTCTAGCTCTCTTTCTATACACATATAAATTTTGTTTTTCATTCAAAAAAACAAAATAACAAGGAAAAAGGAAAAAAGGCAGAGGGGAAAATATGTATATGTATATATAGAATAGCTCCAGCAAACATCTTTTAAAGTAACTCCTGAAAGACTCCCAGGATGCCGTGTAACAAGCAGGTGAGGCTAACACAGTGGTAACCCAAACCAACACCAGTAAGGGGAGTGGGAAAAAAATGGAGGAACTAAGATGTATAATGTACAGGTATAAATTACTTATGATGAATGTGATCATTGTGTATATATAAATTATATCAACAAACAATTTGAAAAAAGATATAACAATGAAAACAAAGAAGAACACACCTGCCCTATTGCTGATCATCTCTGGACATTTTCAATTCACTCATATGACACCAAAAGAGAGGGTGGAGGGAGGAGTAGGGAAGTGATCAGGGAGACAAAAACGGTTTCTAATTATATTATTTTCCAGTCCAAGCATTGTACAAATGTGCACAAAACTATAAACAGAATGAGTTCCCTCAAACACCAACCACCCCTGGGGGTCTTAGCATTATAAGTAGCACCTTGGGACAGATGTGTTCTGAACATCATGTAAAGATCAGTATTGCGTGTTTTATTTGACTATATAAAGTGTCTCAGGCAGAACTTTATATATACTCAGTGATCATGCCTAAGGCTTGCAAATCCAATGCAAAAGGCCAACTAGGCATTGGAAATCAAATGTGACTTTGCAACCTGCTTAATTGTGCAGAGAGAGCTTTACTTGCTCTGTGAACACACAGGTCACAGGGGTACCTGGCCATCTGGACGATGGTGTGAATAATAAAGAAAAGATAAAGACTATGAGGCCAGACAGACCAGTGAACATCCCAGTTCTAGCACTCACTGTGTATCTTTTGAGAAATTATCCCCTCTCTAAGCCTCAGTGTCTTTCCTAAAAATGAGAAGAATGATAACCACCTATGTCACACTGATGCTAGGGGCAAATGACAACTTGTGTGGTACAGAGGACAGTGCATCGTAGGGCTTTTAAAAAGCTCCCTTTTTATGATACCTTTATGTCTATGGGTCTAACTGTAAACTATACAAGCTCATTGAGGCTTTAGGCTGGACTCTGCTCCTTCTAATGTCCTTCCCGCATAGTCACATGGTGACTATTCAGCTCTTTTCTCTCCCTGAAGTTGTCCTCCTGCTGGAGACAACGTCCTAGTCCCAGGTATTTGTTCTATCTTCCCAATACATTGAACAGTGGCCATCGCATAGGAAGTACTGGGGGATATTGGCCAACAATAAAAGAATAGAATAAGTTACATATGATTGCTAGTCACCAACCACTCCATTCACTCTCAGCCTCTTGCTAGGTGACTTTTCAGGCCATTCTGTGGCTCAGATTTTAGAACTTGCTTTAGGACAAGGCCTGCTGCAGGGTGCTGTTACCAAGGTGTGCCAGGTGTGTACCCACTGCTTCTTGATTAGTGGAAAATCTACAGTTTGAAAGCTTTAACTTATTTTTTTCCTATGGATAAATGGCAGCCAGCAAGAACCAGCTAATTCAATTCAGTATCTAGTGAGGTGCAAGATTTGAGGAAAACACTCAAAGTGTATGGTGAGCCTTCAAGGATTATTTCCTCACCAACCACAATTCTGTCTGTTGTTCTTTGTCCAGAGGGGGGAAAAAAAATCTATTGCTCTGCTTGGGGTGTCACTTCAAATTTTATGAATTCAATTATGATTTTCACATCAATAAAACCTCTCTTTCTGTCTCCAACCCAGATGTCTCACCAAATCCACATTGAAGATAAAACCCTAACGATACAAAATGATGGTGAAGATGTGGAGCTCCAGGAACTCTCACTAATTTCTGGGGGAATGAATGGAATGAATGGGAAAGTCATTTTTGAATTTACCCAAGTAAGTAGAAATCTTAGGTCTGCACAAAAATCTGCACATGGATGTTTATTTATTCATAATTGCCCAAACTTGGAAGCAACAAAGATGCCCTTTAATAGGTGAGTGGATACAATAAAAACTGTGGCCATCTAGACAGTGAACTATATTCAACACTGGAAAAGAACTGACATGAGAAGTTATAGAGGAGTCTTAAAAGCACATCGTTAAGGGAGAGAATCAATCTGAAAAGGCTGCACATTGCCTCGTTTCAACGACATGACACTCAAAAAGGTGAAATTGTGAGGGAAAAATTGAAAATATCTGTGATTATGAGAGCCTGCAGATAGCAGAGAAACAGATTCATAAGCAGAGCCCAAAGGAATTTTAGAGTAGAAAAATTATTCTGTGGAATAATGTAATCCACAAAGGTGAACACGTGCCATTATACCTGAATTCACAGAACATACAGCACTAAGAGTGAATCTTAACATAAATGATGTATCCACCATGACAAGGATGTATCAACATAGGCTCGGTGTGACATGCAGTATTGATTATGGGGAAGGTTGCACATATTGAGGCAGGTAGTATATCCATTCATATGTACTTTCTGCTTGACTTTTGATCTAAACCTAAAAATGCTTTAGAAGTAAATCTATTACAAAGAAGAAACCACAAAGTACCCAGTACCTCAATGTAGTCTTAGGAAACCTGTATGGCCCTATGTAGTTAAAGAAAACCCAGCAGTGATTTCTAAATGAAAAATCTAGTCAAGGAACCTCACTGCCAAAAGTCCTTCCTATACTTAGGGACACCATGTTAGATGGTAGAACATGGACATCACAAGCATGTGACTGAAGTGAAAGTCCCTTGCTAAAAGTACAGAGCAGGAAGCTAGGAAAGCCTGGGTTCTTGATGGCTTCCTGTAAGTAAGTCCACAAGCCAGACCTGTCTTTCCCTGAGAAAAGTAAATGCCATGCAAATAAGCCATTGTCATGAAGTTTGCATTACTGAAGCTGGACTCAGTTTAAATTGATATCCAACTCCACATAACTTGCTCCCCAAAATGAGGAATTCTCAACCCATTGCCAATTCTTTCCTATCCCTGCTTACTTTAGCAGCCCTACCTTCTACCACCACCTTCTGTGTGCTCTCTCAGCCCAGTCATACAATCTGGTCTCTGAGCACATCTCCTGGAAACCCCATCCTTTGCTGTAAATCATTGTCTTTGCACTACTTTAAATGGCTTTTCATCCCCAGCCTCACCTGAAGCTGTCCCTATAGCCTGTGGACATGGTGGTGCATAGTACTGCTCTGGAAAACCAGCTCTGATTCCAGAGTCCCTTCTTCCCTCGAACTTCCAGAGAGCACCCTTTCCCTGTTTATGCTACAGGAACATATAAACTACTTCGAGATATTTGTTTGGTCTTCACCTCCAATACATGCATCCCCAAAGAGCAGTGACATTGCCTTATCAAACCTTTAACACAGCGCTTAAGGTGCTTCTAAATCCATGGCCTCTACCCCATGCCTGAGACCTTTATTCCCTTTCAATTATTTTATTTTAAAAATAAAAGAAGAAAACATATTAACAAATAGATATCCATTTATGAAAGAGCATAAGAACAATACAGAGCTACAGACAAGATGGTAGGAAATGAACAACGGGTTGTTCTATTACATATAGATATCTTCAAAGTGCTTTCTCAGGAAAACAAATAGAAACATGCAGTAGTGATCAAACAAGTAATCATTAACTGTTCCTTTCAGTAAGGCAACAGGAGACAGTAGTACAACTGTTAGCTATCCTGTATATACATGCATACATGATTTCCCCTTCTTTCCTTTCTTCTTTCCCACACACCAGTTGCCCATTACTTTTGAGCATTTTCCTTTCATTTCATATTGTCTATCACACCTCTTAACTTTATTTACTCTTTCAGGTTCTTACACCAGTAAGACAATATGTTGCTTACACATGTAGGTCTATTTATTTCACTTATGAGTATGGTCTCTAGTTGTGACTATTTACCTATAAAAGCCTCAAGTTTATCTTTCTTTATATCTGAATAATTTTCCATTATATAAAAGTACCACAATTTTTTATCCAGTCCTCAGTGGTTGGATATTTGGGTTACTTCAACAATTTAGCAATTACAAATTGTGCCGCTATGAACGTGGGTGCACATATATCACTGTGATACGTTTTCAGATCTTCTGGGAAAATACCCAGCAGGGGAATATATGGGTTGAATGGGACCTCGAGACCTAGTTTGCTGAGGAATCTCCAAACTGATTTCCACAGTGGTTTAATGCATTTTGAATTCCCACCAGTAGTGGAGAAGAGTTCCTATTTCTCCACAGCCTCACCAGCATTCATTATTGGTTGATTTCTTAATGCTGGCCATGCTTACTGGGGTGACATGAAATCTCAGTGTTGTTCTAATTTTCATTTCTTGAATGGCTAATGATGTTCCTTTCGATTTTTATCAGAAAAATAGGGATAATCCTAACATCATTTAATACGGCTCCAAGAGATACTGAATTGCATGCAAGAAGTGCCCCATCTCAGGTACATGTAGAGGAAGAGGTGGTGGTTTACTCAGGAGGGAAAAAGGAAACCATTTCCTAAGTGCTCACAGAGAGAAAACTTGTGAAAAACCAGGAATATGAGTTTTCCATAGCAAGCAAGTCTAACACTACCAGGACATGTAGGTTAAGAGCTCAGTCTCCACCTGACTGCCTGGAACCATACACACACACACACACACACACACACACACACACGCACACACACACACACATGCACACATGCACATATGACAGTTCTAAGTCCAGGTCATCAGTGTATCCAACTGACTAGATGTAAACCTGAGGATCCCATGACTCTATTCGTAGGTTCAGTACTTACCTAGAAGATCTCACGAACCTCAGGAAAACAATTACTTGCATTTACAATAAAGGACAAAGCTCAAGAAAGGCAGCTGAAAGAGAGGTATATGGTAAGGAGTGAGGGAGAGGTGTGGAGCCTGTGTGTCCCTGTCCAGACATGCCCTCCCTGTACCTCCATGGGATCTTTAACTTGGCATTCCTCCTAACCTAACCTTTGGGGTCATGGAGAAGCTTCACTCTGTTGTCATGCATGAATAAATCACTAAGTTGATCTCTACCCCTTCTCTTTTCCTCTCTCCTAAATTTGGCATGAGGGTCTGATAGTTCCAGCTCTCTAATTACATGGTTATTTCTTTCTTTAAGTCACCTCTGTACCATCAACTCAAGTGTGGCCCACTGGGGCTTTCATAACCAAGAAAAGATGCTCTTCCCACTTTTGTTGCTCTTATTACTTGGGAAATAATAAGAGTTCCAGGAGTTCTGTGCCAATAACTGGGACTAAGACAAAACTGTATATTTCTTGTTATATCACTGTATCCCACATCCCTGGAATTAAGCACCCTGCAGAGTAAACAGATAAAGCATTCAACGTGCTCAGCATGTCTGTTAAAATGAGTTCAGTACATGCCAGTTATCAGGATGATAATGACAATAATGGTGTGGTGCTGCTGTTTTGATCTTTGTGCTGTCAGCACTGAAGTTGGCCTAAGTTATCTGCTCAGTAATTTCTTCTGGGTGGATAAAAGAAAGTCAGGCCTTTTGTTCTTGGTCCTCAATTATAAAACATTATGAACTCTTAGTACCAAAATGGCACAAAATCCAATGGTCTGCTGTGTCCCTAATTTTTCCACCAAAATAATGACTGATGTTTATCCCCTGGAGCTCACCATTAGACAAAATCAAAGCCTACTTGAGAAAGGCTGTTTCTGAGCACTGGGAGTTCCTGGGGCAGTAACTTTCCAAGTCAGGCACTTCTCAGCAGTCAAAACTGTGCTGGTAGGACTGCTGCAATAACAAATACAGTGGAACAATGCCTCTGTTCCTCTGATCTGGCCAGGGCCCCCAGGAGTTTAGCTCTGGTTCCACTGTTCTTGACAACTTAATCTTCTTATGCAAATTCCGTGAGGCCTCCTTGGGACAAGTGAGGGCTGGAGAGAAGTAAGCTGTTTTTCACAACCAGAACTTGGCTCAGCAGAGCCTGTCATGGAGACCAGCTTTGAACCTCACAGTTAGCTCAGGGTTAACTTCAAATACTCAATAACTCGAATCTGTCTATCTCCAAACCATTTGTACTTTGATGTGATGAGACCCTCAGTTTGTGCAACAGAACCATAACTGCACAATGAGGTTGTATAAACACTAAAGATGGATACTTATGGTATGAAAGCATCATAGAAAATATTAAATGGGTTCAGTCCTCAAGTTTCCCATAGCCCAACAGAAAAACAAATTTAACGTAAATGAGTACAGTTATGATTTGGAACTAAATTACCTGCCCGAAGCCTCCTGTGTCTGAGATGTGTTTGGATTCTCAATTGATGTGTGCATTCCCCAGGGGCTCAGCCACTGCTCGGTTCAGTAACTGAAGTCGCTATGAGCTGATGAGCTGGTTCGAGGTAGATCACTAGGGACGTGACTTGAAGGGATCTCCCTTCCCAGCTCCTCTCTCTCTCTCTGATTTCTGACTGCATTGAACTAGGAGGTGTCCTGCATCCAGACACCCCCCACACACACACACAACATGGCTTTTCTACATTGGAGCCAGCCAGCCATGGACTGAAAACTTGATCCAAAACTAACCTGCTCTCCTTTACATTGGAGGTGTTGGGCATTTTGTTCCAATCATGAGCAAGTGACTAAGACAAATAACTACACTAAAAGGGAAAAGAAAATAAAGGCTAAAGGAGAGAAATAAGAACAGGACAGAGCTTCAGTGGGGAGAATAAACTTAAAAAAAAAAGAACCAGAGAAAGTATTTCTTTATGGAGGAAAACAGCAGAAATAGCATTAGGAATTATCACCACATATACTGACATTTCTTCATTGGGCCACCTGAACATAAGAGAAGGAAGGCAACGGGTCCAAGTCCACATGACTCTGTGAATGCTCTGAGCCTATCTCTCTTGTACATCAGCTTCCTGAAAAAGCTCTGGAATCAGGGGACCCCACATAGGAATTAGGGTGCTAAGGCTAATGAGTGTGACTGCTGGCAAAGTAGTCATTCTCACTGAGCTTCAGAATCCTCACTTGTGAAAGAGACTTGAATAGATATAGTTATCTCATGAAAGTACTGGAAAGATCACATGAGAAAACTCATGTCTGTTGAATTAATATATGTTGAAGTACATATTTTCAAGGAGAAATTTTTAAAAGGATGAAACTACTATTTGTGATTTCTGGATTCTCCTTACTCTCCCCATTGGAAAAATTTCAGTTTTAGGAGAGAGAAACCAAGTATATCAGGGCTGGGGCTATAGGTCAGTAGCCTGCATGGCAAGTGAATCCTGAATGTGATTCGCAGAACTGAAAAAAAATGTATACCATACTCTTGACAGAATGCACAATACCTAATACAGACTTAGTTGAGGCTTCCTGGCTAATAAAATAACTATTCTTTCTCAAGTATTTTTTTTGTGGATCTGAGCATGGCATTTTGTTGAGGTTAGGCATGTAGTAGTTATATAATTTACTTCTCTGGGCCATTTATGACAAAAGCAATTTATCCTCATTTTAAAGATGAAGAAATAAATTTAGAGGTGAAATGTATTTTCAAATTAGAGCTAACGAGTGCCAAAGTTAAAACACAGCTAGGAATTTCTAAATCTAGATGCTTTGCTCTGCATTCATTAGGTCAATTTGTTTGTGTATTACTTCTGGTATATCAGCCCTGAGGAGAAGTGAGCCAACACAGCAGGGTGGCTCTAAAGAAAGAACCAGATGCTGATTTCATCTCTTGGGTAAGCCATGGCTCGGACAGGGTACATTTTAGAACAATGTTGAGAGTCTAGATCTTCAAGTTTTACTTTTCACTCATCACCTTGACTGTGCGACATTAAAAACTGAGTCTCTGCGTAGGCTCTGTTCCTCTTCCTAAACTGAATAAAAGACCCTATGCTCTATTATTACTAGTCTCCACTTTGCTTCTGATTCAGTACTATCCAGTCTAGGATCTACTCTGCCACCAGTGAGGAATTCTACAATGACCAGCTTCACAAACCAAGTCCCACTGGGACTGTGCATCTGGTAGTGTCACAGCCAGGGTGCAAAGGGATGACTGGACTATGCATTCACTGGATTGGGTCCAAAATGAGCACTCCCAGGACATGCCCTGGAGGAGCTCATACTCTGCTGAAAGAAAGCATGGAACTGTTCCATAGATGTCCACATACATTTGTGACCCCGCCATGAGCTAAGTGGTTCATTCCACAACAAAGGTGCTGGAGGGGGCGGAGCCAATGTAACTTCAGCAAAGAAGTAGGATCATTGTTGTAGGGGTGGGACACTGAATTTATTTCTGAGATTATTAGAATCAACAAGGTATGTAAGACATCTTCACGATGTGGAGAGGGATGCAGAAGAAATCAAGTAAAGGTTTTTTGAACAAACATGGCCAGAAAGGCCATCAGAAGCCCATTCAGAAATGCCTTGGATCCTTGACAACTGTTGGAATTCAGGGAAATGAGAGCTCATCCATGGCCAGCTTTACAAGGTCACCTGTATTGTCACAGAGGGTGCCTTACCATGCTTAGAAGAAATAGGCTTCTGTTAAATGTTCTGCTATCGTATCTTTTTTTTTAAATAAAAGTACAAAAACATATTAACAAACAGACACCAATTAGCATAAAAAATAGTACAATCACAACTGATCTATAGACAAGGTGACATGATCTCAACAGTGGTTATTGCTTTATCCATTGATATCTTTGAAGTGTAAATATATGAACCCATATACAGACATGCAAAATTGGTCAGACCATTAATCCTCTCAACAACAGAAAAACACAAAAACAAAAAATCCAAAGACAGAAAACAAAACAGGCAAACAACAACAACAACAACAACAACAACAACAAAAACCCACCAATAGTTGCTGCTTTTCATACTGATATCTTCGAAGTGTGTGTTCAGGATAACACATATAGACATACAAGATTGATCAAATAACCTGTCATCAATTATTCCTTAGCGTTAAGTGATATAATACAATAGTAGAACCATGTTAGCCCTCCTGCATATATGTATATTCATATATACATACATACATACATTTTTGTCTCTTTCTTTTCTCCTTTCCCTCGTCCCATCTGTTCTTTGTTTTTGAACAGATTTCCTTCATGGCTTTTAGTTTATATTCCCACACTTGGGTTCTTACACCAGTGATACAATACGTTGCTTGCACATGTATCGCTGATTTATTTCACTTATGAGTATGGAGTCCAGTTTTGACCACTTGCCTACAAAGTCCCCAAAACTGTCTTTCTTTATAGTTGAATAATATTCCATTATATAAAAATGCCACAATTTTTTAATTCAGTCTTCTGTGGATGGACACTTGGGTTGCTTCCACATTTTAGCTATTACAAATTGTGCTGCTATAAACATGGGTGCACATATATCAGAGTGATATGATATTTTCAGATCTTCTGGGAAAATACCCAGAAGAGGAATAGCTGGTTTGAATGGAACCTCTAGACCTAGTTTGCTGAGAAATCTCCAAACGGCTCTCCACAGTGGTTGCACCAGTCTGC
>PVLD010018969.1:0-37592 GCA_004027595.1 Dinomys branickii
GTGGTGATGATGATGATGGTGATGGTGATGATGGTGATGGTGGTGATGATGATGGTGATGATGGTGATGATGATGGTGATGGTGATGGTGATGGTGATGATGGTGATAGTGGTGATGATGATGATGGTGATGGTGATGATGGTGATGGTGGTGATGATGATGCTGGTGATGGTGATGATGGTGATCATGGTGATGGTGATGATGATGGTGATGATGATGGTGATGGTGATGATGGTGATAGTGGTGATGATGATGATGATGATGGTGATGATGGTGATGGTGGTGATGATGATGGTGATGATGGTGATGATGGTGGTGATGATGGTGGTGATGATGGTGATGGTGATGATGGTGATGGTGGTGATGATGATGATGGTGATGGTGATGATGGTGATGGTGGTGATGATGATGGTGATGATGGTGATGATGATGGTGATGGTGATGGTGATGGTGATGATGGTGATGGTGGTGATGATGATGATGGTGATGGTGATGATGGTGATGGTGGTGATAGTGGTGATGATGATGATGGTGATGGTGATGATGGTGATGGTGGTGATGATGATGGTGATGATGGTGATGATGGTGGTGATGATGGTGGTGATGATGGTGATGATGGTGGTGATGATGTGATGATGGCGGTGGTGATGGTGGTTGTGATGATGATTCAGTGCTGGGCATCAAGCCTTAAGCCCCCTACATCCAAAGCAAGTATTCTAGTACTGAGTCACATCACCATCCACCATTTTTTCTTTATTTTATTTTAAAGAGGAACCAAACAAAAACAAAGACAAAGACAAAAACAAAACAACAAAAACCAGTAAAAACAATATAGAATTTCAGAAAGAGGTGATAGGAAATTAACAATGGTTGTTACATTGCATGTTGTTATCTTCAAAGTAGTTACTCAGATTACCGGATATAGGCATGCAAGTTTGATCGAGCGATTAGGCATTAACAGTTCTTTTCAATAAATGAATCAAAATTAGTAGTACAATTTTTCTTATCTCTACTATGTCTCCTTACATATTTGTTTTCAATCTCCAACCACAAGGATTTGTGTCTTTTTTATTTTTCCTGAGCATTATTGCCAGAGGCATTTTAACCTTTTCAAAGAAACCACTTTCAACATTGTTCATCCTTTCCATTTATAATTGGGATTTTCCTTTGTTAATGCTTTTTAATTTTTGCCTCATTCTTTATTATTTATTTTTTATTGTTTTCTTACATTTATTATTTGGCTTTGTTTTTAAGACTTAAATTGTGTGCTTAACAACTCTTAATTGTTTCATTATCCTTTTATAATACAAGCATATTTTCCCCCAATATTTTCTGAAAATACTATTGGAGCTCCAGCTAACAATTTTATAATGTGGCATTTTTTATTTTCATTCTGTTCTAAATTTAAAAGTTTTCCTTATTATTACTTTAACATTTATTTTTAAGTCCATACAACTTAATATTTTAATTTATTTTCTTGATTGTTTTTCTATATTTGAAACTAAATTGTCTATGATCAAAGAGGTCATGCATTGTTACGGTTTGTTTCTGGATGTCCTCTAAAGCCTCAGACACTCATGGGGATTGAGCTTTTTGGAAGTGGCTGAATCTGGAGTTTGTGACTGGTTTATTGTCTAGTGCTGGGATTGACAGTGTGAGTACTATACTCACCCTAGGGCTGGTAGCCTGCATATAATATACGGGAGGAAAAGAGGCTTGCTTTTCTCTTTTGTTCTTGTTGCTTTTGGTATCTTCTGCTGCCATGAATGGGTGCCCCTCTGCCATGTGCCACCTTGCTTTGGAGCCAGCTGATTATAGACTGAAACCTCCACAAACTGTGAGCTAAATAAACCTTTCCTTCCTCAAATTTGGTCATCAAGTATTTTTCTCAGCAACGAGAGAAAAGTAACTAAGACATCCATATACAGTGGCACCTCAATTCATGAACTTAGTTTATTCCATGATTTTGGAAAAGATAATCACATTTGTGTTATATGGAGTAGATGACCATAACTGTGTTTCTCACCTGATGCAGAGTTTCAAAAGAAAAATAAATTTTTTCCAAATGGGTCTGTTTGTGAAACAAATTGCTCACAACATAAACATTTGTAAACCAAGGTACCACTGCATTTAGTTTCCATGATTTCCTTTAGGATCTAACTGCTAATTTTTAAAATATTCACTGTACATTTCAAAATGAAGATTTTCAATTCTTTAATAACTCATCTATATGTGTCAGTTGTTCAAACTTGTTGATTTTATTTCCCAAATCCTATTTATCTATAATATTATCCCACATGGTTGATAAGAGCTATATGTATGAATTTCTCCTAATTTCAAGCTTTGTTTTATAAGTGTTAGAACTATTTTATTAGATGCATACAAATTTAAAGCTAGTATATTTTACTGATGTACTTTTATTCATTTTTCTAGCAATTTTTTAATACCTAGCAAAGCTTGTATATCAAGTCTGATGCATTATTTTTCCTTAGTCATTAGTTACACTAAGTTATTCTGTGGAAACAAATACACACAACTTCTTAGTGGCATCAACACAGTACAGTGCATCTCTCCTTCACAGTAGATGTGATGTAGGTAGTACAGATGTCCTAGGAGGCTCACTTCCAAGTGGAATTCCAGCCTTGTTCAGGTCAGAATTTCTATTAGGCTTATAGAGAGGAAAGGGAGGAAGTATACTATGAACATTGACAGAGTTTTGTGGTCAAGCTTGAGTTCTAGTAGTCACATGTCCCAGTGTAACTGTTGAGTGTCCATGAAGAAGAAATGGATTTGCTGAGTATCTAGCAGGCTTTACTAGTCCTATTCAGTTAGGTACATAGACAGTATGTATAGACATAATGATAAATGAGGTACATTATATATCATATGTCATGTTGTACAGATGCCTATATATGTGCACATTATATCTATGTGTGTATATATTTAAAATCATCTCCCCATGCATTGGGCACATTCATCATGCCCTCAGAAGAACCAAATTGGAAGTCAGTCAACTGCTATGCTGAGGAGATTCTTCCTTGTGTTGTCCTGTATGTTTCACTGAAACAAGACTGGGGTTACTACAGTTTCTTCCTTCCTGACTGGGAAAACTCAGACAGAGTAGTCACTACTCCAAAGGAATTCTTAGATACCTCTTGGAATATTTCATATAGATCTTCTTCCCTGAAAGTGAAGAAAATGAATGAGGCTCAGTTTCTACTCTCTAGGAGGACTTGCTGAGGCCTTGTTCTGTACAGTCCCTGGCCCCAACTCTGGGAAAATCCTCTTGATCATTGGTCTCTTGTGCCTGAAGTTGGATCCTGCTTCAAAGTAGCACAGGCTTCAAAGTTGACTCATACTCATGAATACTGATTATCTAGGATTATTGTTGTTTCTTACATTTTTTATTTTAAATAATCTAAAGTTTTTAGGTGTAATTTTGTGGTATCCTTGTGAATGTATTTCCTTGAAAATTTAGTAAATTATTTATTAATGTAATTCACATCTACTTAGCCCAAGTAAGCTCTACATGTCTTTAAACATTCATAAATTTTTAAAGGCACAGATTTCAAATGGCTTTTATTTCTTTGCTGTTCCTCTTTAATTTCTTTAACTTTTGGCCTCATGACAACTCCCAGAAGCTTTCTGAAATAATAGTTATGAAGCTATACCTGTAACAAAATCTCTGCCTTGGATCACTTCAACTGAGAAATCTTACTATGCTTCGTGCTCATTGCTTTTTTATTCTTCAAAATGATGTGATGTTTCAGTATTTGGAATCTATAATTAAATTACAAACACTAGAAAGCATGAAATCTCTAGATTCTTTTTCAACACACTCTTTCATTCCTTCTTCTCAACTGGTCAGTTCTGTCTCTGATCTCATGTCTTTCCTGTATTACACTAGTGCTCTGATTCTTGAAATATTTGCATGTAAAGTTTCAATAGTCAAAAATTTCTCGCCTAAGTATATATTATTATTAAATGATCTGTTTTCCTTCCTCCTCCCTCCTCCTTTTTCCCCTTCCTCTTTATCTCCTTCCCTATCTCCCTCTTTCTTCCTGACTATCCATGCTGTGCTGGGGATCAAACTCCAGAGCTCACATATGCTGTCCATATACACAACCACTAAATGCTAAGGAAAGCCTTACATCAAATTCTTAATAAAGATAAGTAATAAATTTCTCTTGACATGTCCTATAGACACAAAATTGGCATGCCGAACAAAAATAAATGATGCCATGTTCTAGCATAAACCATAAAACTTTCAATAATATGGCTTAAAAATAGGGCTTGAATATTCCTTTAAACTATCTATGCTATTTTGCTATTTTAAATATTAGTTTTCTAAGTCTATATATTGTCATAATGTTTTCTGGAGCCCTCAAACTTTATTTTCTCCATTTATACAGGTTTCTTGTTTAAGGAGAAACTCAAGGAACAGTCTAGTATGCAAGTAACCTAACAAAGCAAATTTGTCAATGTCAGAAGAATTATCCCTCCTCAGACATGATCAAAGATGTCTAGGCTTAGAGAAAAAAAAAAAGTGACTCAGAATTACGCTAAGCTCAAACAATCTAAGTTTCTTATCAACTTGTTCTTTACTCAATTCAGATACATTACTTATGAACCCACTCATCTTTAAGATACATACTCAGCCAAGAATTATCATTTTACTGTAGACTTTGGTATTATACAATGTAAATTGACTTTGAACAGACTGAGAAACTATTAAAGTCAGAGAGGATCTCCAAGTTGATCTCTGAGAATGTGAAAAATGCAAGGATTAAGAAAGCTAAGGAAACCAAGCACCAAAGAGAATGTGGATGGTTTCACCAGGGTGACTTCTCTTCATGTCCAGCCATTTCAGGAGGAAATGATATGTGCTACCAGTTTACAGATTTATTTTACATAAATATGCATATTTAATGTGACCTATATGTCCCAATATATGTTCAAGTTATTGACATGAATCAGAGGAAAACAATTTTTATTAAACTTTCTCTGTTTAGGGAGGCTACAGTATGTGAAACACATATTGAAATATGTCTGTAAATTAGAAAAAAATTACCAGTTTTTAAAGGTTAAACTTGCATTATCCTAAAATTAATTAATATTGGATTTCTTCCCACTGATGCTCTGTGATAAATACAGTATTATTTTATAATTTTTTTTTGTTTTTTGTTAATTTATGTATGAACAGTGAACAAATTTTAATGTAAAAAGTTTCTACTCATATGATATCTTCATAGTCCTAAGGGGGGGGGGGGCAAGGCAAAGTTCTAAAGTTTAAACCAGATACAGAAAAACAGTTACTGTGTAATTCTATTGATATAAAATGCTCAATGAGTCCAAATTAATCTGTATGGTTAGAGTTACAGATACTGTTTACTTTAGACAGGGGGTTGAGAAGAAACAAAAGCAGCCCAAGGCTTGTAGGCAGCGTCCTGTTCTGTAGCCTGGGGGTAGAATATTACATTTATTTGGCTTGTGAAAATGTATTGAGCAATATATTTGTCATATGTGCACATCTCTGCACAATATTATTTTGGCTGTATAAAACATTGTTAAAATTTGAAAGTCAATATTTGAACCATCTAATATGCAGTAGACACATACAATGTTAAATTAAGTCATTCCATAAAGCTGTCTGAAATAGGATCCAAAAGAATATTTGTAAAAGGCCAAGACATAGCTGTAAAATATCTTTTACTTGAATTTGCTGGATTAATACAGCAGTGTTAAGTATTATTTTTATCAGTTGTGGAAAACACCAAAAGAGAAACATAATATGTCCTTAAAGCACAATGCAAGTAAACTGGAAGACGACCTTGTTCAGAGTTCTACCAGGTAAATTAGCAACATCCTTTCTCAGTACTTAAAAACAGCATTCACATGCATATTACAATACAAAAAGATCATATGCAAAGAGAGAAGTCAATTAATGGTAAGATTTTCAGTCAAAGTTGATCCTAGAGTTATTTTCTCATCCAGGGCCCTAACCTGATCTTGGCCAAATCAACAATTTTCCAGCCATTTATGCTGCATTGTACTCTTTACCATGAGAAGACTCTTTGTAAGTGATGGTTTCTCTCTCCGCTTCCTAACAGAAAGAAAAGAAGAATATCGCTGCTCAACGAATCAAAGGATCCAGCGGGGTGGCCTCTGTCATTGCTGACAGCCCTCCACCACCGATGTCCTCAGTTATGAAGAATAACCCACTGTATGGTGGCATAAGTTTGGAAGAAGCTATGGAAGAAAGGAAAAAAAGTCCTTCATGGACCATTGAGGAATACGACAAGCACTCCTTGCACACAAACCTCTCTGGACATCTAAAGGTACGTAAGGCCGGGGCTATAGCTCAGTGGCATAAGCGCTTGCCTGGCAAGTGCAAGGTCCTGAGTTCAATCCCCGGTACCAGAAAAAAATAAAAATAAAAAATAAAGGTACGTAAGACTGGCAATGAGAAGAATATGTCTCTCTTGCATATCCATACTCAAATGTCAAGATGATTTTAACCCATCCTTAAATAACAAGAAACACAGATAGAATCAAGGTACTGTGAAAGCTAAGAATAAAAAATGATTAGTGAGGGAGGTTGGTATAATAACCCTAAAACAAAGGGTTATTGAGATGACAGGTATTCTTCACTAGACATAAAAGCTCCATATTTCAAGTCATTTGGGACCCTGCTTTGACTTTTTCTTCATAGTCAATATCTATGTCTATTTGATACAGAAAGAGATAAAGTGATGTAGCGTAGAATACAGTATCTTGCAGAAGGTAGAAGGTTTTCCACAACTGATTTGCAAGATTACATTTTTCCAGAATATGTAACCATTTATGTTCATGAACACTTAAAGACTGATTCCTTACTGTATATATATTTTTGAAACATACAACGTGCTCTGTTTTAGGCACAGTGTAAGGAAGTACTTAACAGGATAATTTTATATCAAGCCTATCCAGTGATTTAAGATTGCAGATTGACATTTTGGTCATTTTCCTGTGTCTCAGTAACAAAACAAAACAAAACAAAAACATTTCAACACAGGGAAAGTATGCTATGAACTCATTCACCCAGCTTAAACCCAACTTAAGTTTTTCTTTCTTTCCTTTTTTTTTTCTGTTTTCCTTCCCTGAAGTCTATTACCCAGGCATAAAAGAGCTAGAAGTACCTGAAAAATGAAGAGGGAGGCGCTTCTCTCTGAGAGGACTGGATTCTAACCAGCCTTGGCTTGTTTCCACCTGCCTCAGCCTGGAAAGCTGACATTTTCCAAGTACTCTTCACTCTAAATTGTGTGTCTGTTCTGTTACTCTCAGCACCCAAGGACTCTTTTTCTTTGGAAGGGGACAGTAAAACATCCTTTCAAATCTTCCCTATGTTTTTAAAAATGTTCACACCTCAAAATACCCTATAGTGTAGAATCAATGTTTTTTGATGTAGTATTTTGAATATTTACTTTTTACTCTAGTGGCTTTCCAAGAGGGTTGTAAGCCAGATACTCCTGAAAGAAACAATTATCGTGTATTTTATTTTCCTCCCTTCCCTTCTTCCCTTTTTTTTTTCTTTCTTTCATCTTCTCTGCCAGGAGGCTTTAAGTCAAAACTTCTAAGTCTAATCTTTGAAAACTAAATTGCATTGCTTTACATCCCACACATTCAAACTTTGTCGAAATATTTCTAGGACCTCTTACCTTGCCTTTGTTGTTTATGTGCATGGTAAGGAAATTGCATAAATAAACATTATGTCCCTGTCTTCAGGAAGTTTATCTAAAGGAGCAAATCTGTAATACTAATTATGGAAAAGATATAGAAGCATGTCTGTAATTGTAGTAGAAAATTCTGGGAAGATTTGGAGGAGAGAAGTCCCATGTGATTATAAAAAGTCTTCATACTGAACTTGAAGCATATGTGAAATTCCAAAAGATCTAGAAGGTTTGAAACAGTAAAGGCAAGGTTTCCTCCTGGCTTGAACAACCAGGTTTCCTCCTGGCTTGAACAGCAAGATGAAAGGTAGAACTGCAGGAAAGTGAGAGAATTTGTGAAAACACTCAGAGGGAAAATGTTACTAGAGACTCTGTTTAAGAATAGTGGCAGGGAAGGCCACAAAATCTACAAAAAGAGAAGAGAATATTTGAGAGTAGAGGGGACAGGGAAAGTCTGAGCAGTGGACACTAAGGTGGAATTGGAAGAAATCATCTGTGGTATGTTATTGTGCAAAAGGCTGATCACAGGTGACAGTTATATACTGTATATTTCACAGAGATAAAAGAAAAGATGCTGCATGTTCTTAGCATGAAGAAATGACAAATGATTGAGGAGACAGATATGCAGCTTGATTTAACCATTATGGACTGTATGTTTGAGTTAAAAAATGAGCTTGATTTTCAAAAGCTAAAAAAACAAGTTTGAATGTTACACTAAGGAAATTGAAGAATAATATTTTTAGGCTGAACAGTATGTTTAAAGAAGGCAGACTATAACTCCAGTGGATACATTGTTTTACTAAAAGCAATATCTGTCTCTTGCCATACCTTGTCCTCTACATTCACACTCATTTGTATCGAAGTTCAAGACCCTCAGGCCTATGGCCTTTGCATTGACTTCTGAGGGAAGCAGTAATTAAAAGAAATTCTGGAACTCATGAGTCCTGTTGCCATTGGAACTTTGTACGGTTGCTCATTAATTGAATTTCTTTATCACCACTTCTGTCCTTGTCTTATAATTAGTAAATATATCCCCTAAAATATTTTCTGAAATTTTGATATAGAGTATAAATATTACAGATGCCTCAGTCTGTTCCTATTTTTCTAAATTGTTATTTTTTTTCAGAAAAGAGAAACCCTATATTTAATCACCAATCCAAGCTAGAAGAAGAATGTAACAGGAAATTGTCCATTATGAAGTCTTTAATGCAGAACAAATGCATTAAACTTGTAGGCAAACCCGAGGTCTCTGATTTGAACATGAGTGAGATCAAAGATGGATGACAAGGATTTTTAAATCCTTCTGCACAAGTGAATCTAAATTTTATTGCAATATTTGACCATTTCTAAGACTAGGAAGTTCAAACTTCAGCCACTACAGTAGAAGGAATGTAGTAACCTTGATGAAGCCCTCACAGCTCCTTATGAGCTTGCGTACTCCTCTCCTACTAGTGCGCCCACAACTCTGCAGCTAGTTCAGTGACTCTTGAGCCTGACAACTATGGAAAGGGGCTGTGCCACACTTCTAGCAGATCCACTAAAACTAGAGAGGGTGGCAGCCTGCTTCGAACCTTTGCAATCATCCAGACGAGAGATAATGAGCCTTGAAATGGCTTTGTGACAACTGCAGTTCATCATTTCCTAGAAGTTTCTGCTCTGCCGATCAAATGTCGGATATAGGTACTGAATCTGTAGACCTGAAAGGTAGCACAAAATGATCCAGAATAACTACACTATTTTGCATGAACAGTAGAGTTTGCAAATGCTTTGCAGGAGAGAATATTCACGTGAAGATAATTCTTTAGCATTGAAAGGAAAATGAAGCCAGTGAAATGAGACATGGAGTACAGTTGCTGGTGTGGTGGATATATTAGCTCTTTCTTTGGGAGGTCAAACAGTGCCAAAGCTTCAGCATGGCAGACACACTAGAACGCTCTATGAGGAAGACCAGTAATTTGAGATTCATGGAAGGGACTCTTGACACCCAGTCTCATTCTCCCTTCTTGGAAGTCAGCTTCTGATTTACTGGAAAGCTCACTAAACATGCTTATTCCTGCCATGCAGACAAAATCAAGCCTCTAAGGTTCATCTAAGGCAAGGAATTTTAATTCTCCTTCAACTCACTAACCTGATTTACACGCACTATTCGTAAGATGTAAGAAGTACAAAATTGCCTAACAGATGACAGAATCACTGTGGAGTTACTGACCTTCCAATGTGACCAATTTAATAAGGAATTTTTGCACGCCTCCTAATGAATTCTAATGCAGACCTGCACTTTACCTGCACAGATCCCTTGGCAGCCAGGGGCTGCAGCAGCACACCCACGTATTCAGAGGAGCCTAGCCTCTCTTATTCAAGCTGTGACACTTAAATGTCACCCAGAACAGTTTGAATAGGAACCTTTAGGCTGTCTGACAATATATCTTCTTAAATTTTTTTTAAAACAATTAAAATAAGTACGATAGCAAGATACCAACAGCATAGACAAAAACAAAACAAAGCAAAACCAAAAATGATGCAGGGTTTCAAAACAAAATGATAGGAATTAACAATGGTTGTTACATTACATATTGTTATCTTCAACGAAGTTGCTCAGATTACCAGATGTAAGAATGCAAGATCGATCAAACCAATTAAGTGAATAAAACATTAAAAAACACTAAAAAAACACTAGAAACAATACAGTTTCACTAGACAAGATGGTAGGAATTCACCAATGGTTGTTATATTACATATTGTTGTCTTCAAATTAGTTGTTCAGATTACTAGATATAAGCATGCAAAATTCATCAAAAAATTAAGCATTAAGTGTTCCTTTCAATAAACCATTAGACATCAGTGCTACAGTTGTCCCAGCCATCCTTCTATAGATGATATCTTGTCCTCCCATCTCAGTTTGTCACACTGATCACTGATGATACCATATTCTCTGTGTAATTCTGTTTCAGGAAAATCCTAATGACCTGCGGTTTTGGCTGGGAGACATGTACACGCCAGGCTTTGACACGTTATTGAAAAAGAAACAGCAGCATGACAAGCGGTCAAAGTTATGTCGTATGGGCCTGATTTTACTCAGTATTGCCTCCATCTTGATCACCATAGTGACAATCAGTGCTTTATTCAGCTAAAGAAGCTGCCCCAGGCAGAGCCATCCTTCCATTTTTAAAACAAGACTTACAAATATTTGCAAAAACGTCTTCATGTAGTATGAGTGTACCATTGATTGTACAATTAAATGTCATTGTTCTGTGAAATGTGAGCATCGTTTGTGATATGCCCTGCTTCATTCTCTGAAACCTGTGCACAAATTCCAGCCTGCGCTTCTTCCTCTGGGAAGCAAATCTGAGGCTCACAGCCACAGAAAAGCCATTACACAAGCGAAGTTAAGCATACTTAGAGGAAAAGACAGCACCAGTGATTATCAGCAGCAGTGTCTCACCTTAAAAACTTCCTTTGTCTCACCCTAAAAGTACCATTAGTTCCTCTCCACCTGTTGCACCTACAGCACCAAGAAAGACTGACCTGGTCATTTTTGGACCAAGAACCAGGCAGACACGCCAAAAGCTTGACAGTTGTGCTGTCAGTTGGTTTGGATTCATCCTCTTTTATTTTTCTTTACTGCTGTATAAGTCAGCGGAGAAAAAAAGTGTTAGGAGAAGAGTCTGCTCAATTCTATTCTTATTTTCTAAGTATTTTGCATAATACCCCTAGCTTTCCAATTTTAGCAGAACTAAACTTGGACAAGTCATGGTGCTACGGTTAATTGCACTTTGACCCAACTGTGCTTATTAATTGATCCAAATTGTCTAGTGTGACCTCTGATAGAGGTCAGGGTATGTCGCCAGCCATGGCCTAGCTGGAAGGCCCTAGAAAAGCATGAGACACTGCCAAAAGAATGGGTTTGAATCCTGACCATGACATTTTTAAATTACTGGACCCCAAGCAAGATGTTTTCTCAGAGAAGGGATAACGCCACCTCCCCGGGGGAGCCGACTGAGGCTAAATAAGAAACAGGGGCGACGACAACGCCAAACCCCCAGGATTCAATTGCTCAGTCAGCGGCAGCTGTTATTACGGGTTCGTGTCAGCGGAGCGGTGTCCTGGGCTCACCCTCCCTTGTCTGCAGAGAACTGGGGGCCGGGCTCTCTGCAGATCGTCTAGCTGCCGCTCTCCCCTTCCTCCCGCACCCTTCCCCTAGGCCTTCGCTGCCGCTCCTCTCTTCTTTAGGAGCCACTCTGAAGACGTCCCAAAAGACAGAGTTTCTCCTTTTGCCCTTAGCCTAATGTTTGTTTTTGTTCCTTGACTTTGCCATATTATTTTGTGTATTTCGTTTAATACATATTTCAAATCAAGAACACTGAAGTGCAGCTTTACTGGCCAATAAAATCACTGTGGACAAAAACCTGTCTTGATTTCCTTTGCAGTCCCTGACTTGTTATTTCTCATTTTCTCGATGGTGGGTTCTAATCTCTCCAAATTAGAGGATAAATGAAGGATTTGGGGTCCTCTTGAGGGAAGCCCAGTTTCATGGTGAGCACCTCTGAGACATCACTTGGGATGAATCTGTGATCAAACCTTCTCTGCCAGTGTTTACGTTCAAAGCACGTTCAAGCCTCTGCCACACACCGAAAGCATTTGCACTGCATTGAGTTACATGCAGCCGGACAAGACAGTGTGAAAGTAAGGCTTGCTGCGCACGTAGGGGTAGTGGCAGAAGAACAAAGCCAGGCTCTGACCTGAGCTCCTCACCTGTGCTGTCCCCGTCTCCTTACACTCAGCTTCTCAGTCAAGCACACGGGATTTCTCTGCTCTTTCTACACCAGCCCTATTCTTATTTATGATCCTGTCATCTATTTTCAGAATGAATGACTTCACTACTTGCGACTTCCAAAACTAACTCTTAGTTTTAGCCTTCAGTATAACTGTGGAGTCAAAATGTACTATTGTCCTTCAGTGAATGCACAATGTGCATCTAAATGTGAGCAAAACTCCTAAATGCAGAGAACACATCTCTGGTTTCCTTCAAAATCATGCCTAGCATGTAATTTTAATTTCTTCTTCACTGTGGGTTTTTGTTAAAGTGGCTCAAGCAGAAAAAGCAAAAAGGTCATGGAAAATACAGAAATGATGACTCGTAATCGGCTTATACTCAAATCTGGAATTTCTTGGAAGGCTCTGATCCAAGTTCAATGAACTAATGTTTTTAAAGCACTTAAATACAAACCTTGGCAAATAGTAGGTGGTCAATAAATAACAGCTATGATTGTCTTCAACACTGGCTATTGTCGGTTCACTTGTTTATTCGAAATTGGAATCAGAGAATCTACATTTCATACATTCTTAATAATGATGCTAATTTATTTTCAGATAATAATCTTCCCAGATTCATCCCCACACCCCTCACCAAATCTTTTGGTTTTATGTTGTTTTGTTTGGGTATTTTAGGTTACTGTGTGCAAGGCCTAAAATCAACTACTATGTGAAGTTTCCTCAAGAAAAAGAATTCCAACTGTGTGCATTTTTCAAAATGCCACTTTCATATTTAATAAAAGGATTAATTTTTTTCACATAATCCATTAATGACCTTTCCAACTGCATTCATGTTACTGTCACCTAGCAGACAGTTAAGTGAGCAGAGACTGGCAGAAAGCTGCCCTCCTGCTCCATTTATGTGGCGTGCATTGCTGCCCTCTGGCGTTTACATTGTTGTGCCTGCCACGAATTCACAAAACAGATTTAGCAAGGGGAAGGTACGCACTTCAGGTCTAAGTTTGCCTCTGAGTTTAGGATCACTGTGGTGGGACTGTCAAGAGTTCCTGTGTGCCCTTGGCAACAACTAACTTTGATACCTCTTATCTAGCCAGGGAAGAGATATGACTGGCTGTAAGTCACAAGGAAAGCTGAAATCAGAGCTAGGACCTTGGCATAAAATCCTGAGTCTACTATACCCCATACTCTAAAGAAAGCTGCCGCCACACGTGTCCTTAGAGACGGGACTGTTCCTACATGACCTCGTGAACTAGCTTAAGGTTTTAGAAATATTGAACAGTGACTCCTGGCTTCAGGTTTGTATGGCCTTTGGAATGTCTACATTGCTAACCCTCTGTGTGGGTAATGGCTTTCAATATTATTTTAAAATTTCTCTTCTGCCTCTACTCATTGTTCAGTATCTGTTTTGAAATTCTTCCCACATATAATTGAATGTTGCTTAATCATACATGAGAAATAATTTTTAAAGCTCTAATTCAAGTGATTAAGCTTCTGCATCCACACCACAAACCCACAAAGTCTAACAGCCTGTGCTTTTTAGAGGGAAGATAACTTTTTTGGTTCCTGCCAAATATCCACTTAGTCCAAGCTTTGGCACAACACGAGGTGAGAATATTCAACCAAAGTGAATGCCTTCAGAAACTGAGCAAACTTTCTGCCAGAGCCGTTCTGCTGCTTTCGTTTTATGGATGCTGTGACTCATGGACTTGATCAAATTTCCCTCTTTGCACAGACTGCTGGAAAAACTCAGGGCAAAGCTGCACAGCTTTCCTTCGGAAGTGTATAGGCCTTCCTAATGTGCACCGCATGTCCCAGCCTCATTTACAGCTCCTCCTCCTCATCCAACCTTTGCATCATTTTTCATGTTGCTCTATGTTCCCCTTTGCCGGGAACCTAGAACAAATGTATTGTGTGTATGAAGATGATGTAGAGTAAAAACAGGGTCACAAGTCTCTGTTAATAATAGTGCATAGATATGGCATAAAAAGCAAAGACAAAAAAGTTGCAATGCAAAAGAAAAACTTCAAATGAAAAGCATATCTTTTAAAAAAGTAATTTTTGTTTTAGTAAAGCAAGTGCTGTGGGTAGATTTCTTCAGCCAGAGAAAAGATTCCAGGTTCACATGCCTCTGATTTAATTGCAGTGTTGACACTTCACAGTAGTTATGGGTGTTTGCGGTTGCCCTTTGGGCACTTGGTCTCTAAGAGGTTTGCCCTCACTAACCCCTCTGGGTGTTCTTCCACTATAATTTCCCTTTCTACTGGCTTTGAGGGCTTGATACATACCAAACAGGCATTTGCCCCCTCATGTCCACCTTGCCAGTGTACGTGTTTCATCCTAGACTCCAAAACTTTAAGGTCATAGCATTTTTTCTATTTATTTTATCATAAAGTTTTTCAATTTATGTTCATATAGCTTCTGTGGAAAAAGGAAAGTAAATTATAGACCCAAACATTAAGAATATTCCTGGTTAATTTTTTTTAATAAATGATGTTGATGGGACATCTCTGCTTATCATGGCATTCCAAAGCACAGCATCTCCAACTTCATCTACTTAGACTACCCCTAATTAGATACCAGTACCAAGAAGTCTGACTCCTATTGAGTTCAGTCAGGTTCCTGATACAGGCAGCTGACATCAGCCAATTCAGAGGCAAAGCCAACCTCCTCTGCTCTGCATGCCCAAATCAGCACCAAAGGGTTCCTGGAGAAGCCCTGAAACACCACTCTCCAACTGTCAGATAAAGCACTGCTCATGAACCTTTTCCATGTCTGTACACTGTACCTTAAAGGAGAAATCTTTCTCAACTTTGTCTTAACTGTGAAAACAGTCAATAAATAAAAATAAAAAAGCAGAAGGGATGGTCTGTAATTTCCAGCATCTTGGAATTACCAGTGTCTTGGTCATTACTTGCCAGCAGATGGCAGATATGCACCAGGATGGCAACCACGGCCCGCACAGTTTACACAGAAGGGGAGTAACTGCTGTATCAAAATACAGAAATTCTGACAAATGAGTGGAGAATTTTCCAAAGAAGAGTTGTGATTAATTGTGCTGATTAAGCCCTAGAGAAGGAGTGGGGATCCTGCCAGGCCTGCTGAGTGTGCATCAACACAGCAAAGTGACAGTAATTGGGGTCCCATACTGAGAAAGCTCCAGATCCAGGAAGTTCAAGCTGGGTACACAGAACTCATTAACAAAGCCCTCTGCCTGTCTTCACTCAAATCGTAGTTCCTGCTTGTTAAGAAACACAGAATCTCAGGACAGCTGAGTCAGAATCTTCATGTTTAACAAGATCCTGGGTGGTTCTTTTTCTCTTAATTTTTAGATAAGATCTTGAGAAGCCCTACAAACTTTCAAAACTAAGGACCAAAGCTGGGGCTCCATTGCAATCCCCCTCATTGTGGTCAAATGTGAAATGCGCCCTCCAGGCTCCCATGAACGTATGGTCTCCTTGGAGGTATGCTCCTCTAGAGTGTAGAGATGGAAGTCATCTCTCCACACTGCTTCTTTCACCTTCCTTTCCAGTTTCCTGAGGACTATTAAAATTCATGAGCAATTTTACCCTTATGGTGATTAAAAACTGACCATTATTTAGTATGTGTTTTATCTTTAGAAAGTTTAGCTGGAATTTGTACTCATTTTAACTGAAATGTTGGAAATCTGCTTTGTTTTTGCAAAACTAGGCAACCTCAGTGTGATGGTTGGTGCCATAATGATTCCTTGGAGGATTTTGTGTCCTAGGAATGAGCTAGGAATGAGAATGGTTGCCATACATTACCCCTAAAGCTGGCTTCTGGGATACAAAAGTAATGATCCTGATGCCAAATATATGTACTGGTCATCAGCTTCAATGGCAAGAAAAAGAACTCCTAACTTGTCCCTAGATAGAGAGCTTTGGGATTAAATTTAATCCAACCAGGCATTTGTAAGGATTACTAATCCAGACTAAAGTTATACTCTAATTTGAACTCTTGAGTTCTTATTCCCGCCCTTGAAAATGATGCAAGTCAAGGGGAAGTCCCTTCTGATAACTCTTCAGACATTCATAGCAAGGAAGGTGAAAGTCTGTTTCCCTTCATTGTTTTGTGGCACTGGTGTGGGGTTGTACCTTCTCCTGCAGGTGACCAAAGGTCCCCTGCACACTATACTGGAGATGGCAGCCAATGACATATGAAAAGTGGAGGAAAGGACATTGTTCTACAACCCGACTATGGTGGTTCTTGTTCCAGGACCTTTACCTCAGACTAGAAGCTACATCATCCACTATTCCAAGCCCTCAGGGTTCAAACTGCACCACTGATCCATGCCATATAATAGACTTCATATATCTGAATCTTTATATATTTACATTGCATTTAATTATAAAAGATCTAATTGTAACTATAGTACAGAAGAATTATGGACTTGAAGTCCTCAGGCTGGGGATCTAGCTCAGTTAGGGTAACTTCACAGTGTAAGCCTTTATCACCGTCCTCTCTGCAATCAAAATTCGGAGAAAGCTACAACAGCTGCAGCTCAGTGCCAGCTTCGCTCCTAGAAATGGCACTCTGTACTTTGCCAAAGGGTGCTTCTCTTTCTCGTCACCCGATTTAGCCCTCCACCTGCTCCCCAGAGCTTGTAACCCTTGTCATATTGAAATATCAGCTTTTAATCAACAATCATTTGAGTACCCATTTATATACAGTGAATGAAGTCCTAAGTGTGTTAAAAGGTAAGGAAATACAATTCTTTATTTTTAAATAGGGCCTACAATTATATTTAGTGAATGCACATGGATAAAATACATTATATCAAGTAACACTTATTAAAAGAGTAGTACAAACCAAGTGCTACACTACAGTACAGTTTAGAATTCTATGTAATGACTAGTTAATAAGCACTAGTGATTGAGGGAGGAACTGTCTTTGCTCACTGTGTAGCCCAGTTGCTTTTATAATACCTAATATCTATAATATACTTTACAGTCTCAGAACATGCTTTTAAATAAATGTATTAATAAATGAGTCTTCTTCATGATTCAGCTTAGTATCTTATTTCCCTTTTCAGTATTCAGTCATATTATGTACACCTATAGGACAGGGACATAAGAAGTGATGTATTCTGAAACAGCCAATAAACCAAGTAAGTTACACTGACATCTCAGAGGAAAAGGGGATCATATCCGGATGAGTTAAACCACACGTTTCAGGGAAGAACTAGTACTTGAAATAGATGGGACAGGCTTGGTAAAAGTTTGCAGGCGTAGATAAATCAAAGGAGTTTCCAGGTCTGTATCAGTGAACCTGATCAAACCATTTGTACTGTGTGCTTTGTCTGCTGGGGTGGGTGGAGGGGTGTTGAACAGCTGGATGATTTTCTTCCGACATTTATTTGGCTTTAAAGAGTAACTAAAATGTATCTGTGCTATAAAAAATTGACAACTGAAGAAAAATGAAATTTTGATTTATATCTGCCTACAGGGGGGTCTCTGGCAGTTTCTAGGGCTCTTACCTTCATATAGTCAGACAGTTCAGTCCAGTTTTCCCCTCACAAGTTATTCCAAAAGGATATTAGGTGAGGAGTCACGATCCCGGAAGTTAGGCCTCACCAGTCACTGCGGTGCTCTTAGGTGAGTCATCCACTCAGCCAGAAGTCTGTCCATTGAAAGTGAGTAGTAAGTTCCTGCATTTCTCACAACCCTGAGAGAATCAGATACATGAACACACTGCAGGAATTTTGTGGAAGCCATAAAGGGTTCTGCCAAAGAAATCTTGTTCTGACCGTTTCTGCTGCTTGAGTTTGCCTCAGTAACATAAAGGTGGTACAGATAAAAACACAAAGATGTGGGAGTAAAGACTATTTTATGACTGTATTTTTTGTCATACATGGAGAATGATTACTCATAAAAGGAAATGATTCTGCCCTACCCGGAATCCAAGGTGACATTGCACCTTCCAGTTCTTCTGCTGCCACAAGGCAGTATCCCTTTCTATTTAATGAGAAAACCTCTATAAGGGTAAAACGATTCATAGCCACCCAAAACATCATTTTGTGCCTCAAGCAAAAAAATAATAATAATAATAAAGAATGAGTATGAAAGAAATATGACATCAAAAAACACAGCAGGCTCCACTTGAAGAAAAAGTTGAACTACAAATACAGTAGCCCCATAGTTGGTAGTGAAATGTTACTTATGATGGTGAGATTTGAAGATGATCTAGAAATATAATAGATCAAGATGTTAATTTGCCAAAGGTCTGTTGAGAAAGGATTCTGGTGATCATGGTGTCAAAGAACTGCTAACTCAGCCAACCTGAAACAGGGATTGTATCCCAGCACAGTGAACGCAGTGCGGTGGTGATAAGACTTATACCACGTTTGCTAATTAGTGAATAAAAACGTATAAAAAGAAAAAAAATGGGCTTTCAATATCCAAAATCATTAAAGAATAACATATTTTAGTTCATGTACCAAAAGACCAATATGCTTTCTACAGTTCAATTTGTAGGAAAGATTCTAAAGTCAATTGCTTTAAAAAGCCACCCCCCAGCTGGGTGAGGTGACTCATGCCTATAATTCCAGATCCTAGCAGGAGGATCCCAAGTTCATACCTAGCCTGGACAATTTAGTGACCAACAAGATTCTGTCTCAGATAAAAAAGAAAAAATGGAGCGAGGTTAGTTCATTGTGAAGGTCCTAGGTTCAGTCCCCAAAATCTTCCACAAAATAAAAATCAGATCGCAAAGCCTGGAGGTGGGAAAGTTTTTCAGTTGTCATCATTGTGTCTGTATTCAACTGGAGATTAAAAAGACCAAATAAAAGTACCGTGGGCTGACAGAACAACTAGGAGTTAAAATATTGGCTTTTTAAAAGGACTATCTTGAAGATAAATCTTATCTAAAGCTTTCAATAAGGTGACCATAATAGACAGGGAAACACATCACAATATAGTATGTCCCTTAAATAAACACTTACTGACTTTTTAAAAATGATTGTAGCAAAAAAGTCAGTTAACTTAGAAAAACTTAAACCTTGATTCTCCTGTATCTAATGGTTTTGAGAATACCTTAGGACAGTGGAAATGGGGTCAACAAAAATGACATCTAATTATGGCTCTAAGGAAAAAAGCATAAATAAGGTAAAACATTTGTTTAGTAATTATTTCTCTCCCTCCAAAATGAGATGCCCTTCCTTGCCCTTACTGTTTTTATAACACCTGTTTTCCCTACTCCACCTCACCTGGACCTTTGTATATTCATTGGACATTGTGTGGTCCTTCACATACCAGATAACCCCCTCGGTCATACTACGTATTACATTTCCATCCTTAATCTACTCTAGATGTCAAAATGTATCTCTGATTCACATCTCTCAGGAAGTTTCCTTGTTCTATTTTTGTGAAAACTGATAATTAATCAGTTGATATATCCAACATCTGAAAAAATATATTTGTATTTTAATGAGGACTTCTGAAAACATAAAGTTAAAACAGTGGCTGTTGCAGTCTAAATGTGTCCTTATTTCCATCACCAAGCTGGGCATGGTGATGCATGCATGTAATCCCAGCACTCAAGAGGCTAAGGCAGGAGGCCAACCTGAGCTACACAATAAGTTCAAGACCATCCTGAACTTCGTAAGGAGAGACTGTGTCAAAAAACACCACCCCTACAAGAAAAAAACCAAACCAAACTAAAACAAACCAAACAAAACCAAACTAAAATAAAACAAAACAGCAATAACAAAAAGCAGTACCACCACCACCGACAAAACAAAACCAAAAAACCACCAACATGGTAGTATCGCAAGGTTGGAAATTCAGCAGTTGATTTTATCCCAAGGAACTGGCCCTTACAAATGGAATCAGGAATCCTTATACTAAGGATTGAGGAAGCAAGTTCAGGACATTTTGCTTTTTTTTGCTTCTGTGCCTTCTGCCATATAAGGACACAACAAGAAGTCATCATCTTTGGAAGCAAAGACCAGGACATGATGAACATTGAACCTACCAGTGTTTTTATCTTAGATTTGTAAACCTCCAAAATTGTCAGAGAAACATTACAAATTCCCCAGACTCAGCTATTTTATTATAGCAGCACAAATGGACTGAGATAATGGTGTGTCGACAGTAAGAATGGCAGTTATAGAGATTTTCACAGCAAGCCTTAGACAGGTGTTCCTTGTAGCCATAAGCCTCTAAGGGTAAACTGAATGATATCTGATGAAATGATTCAAAATCTGTTTACTTAAAATGAGTATTAGGAAAAAGTCTCCAAACCAGGAGCCAGAAGTTCAAATATATGTAGATATTCAAACAATCACAGAGTCCAAAAAATGTAATACAATTATAATAAATGATAAGTGCCATACTGTAAGAAATATTGAGGTCTACAGTAAACTACAGCATGCATGTATAGCATAATCATGTCTCACACTAAAAGTAGAACATCAGGATTCAAACTCTACTTGGGGCCCTGGAGAGCTGGAAGATATGTCATTTCTTTTCTTACAATACTAGAAAGAATAGTTATAAATATACACATTTTCATGAATTCTTTGGAAAACTGAAGCCACAGAGCAACAAATAGTCCCAAAGTCTAAGAAGAAATAAATTCTAGGAGGAATGGAAACTCTGTAGGATACTGAAGGTAGCAACCGCAGCCACAGACTCAGCTCTGTGCTGGACTAGTTGCAAGCATAATCAGGAAGACATTTGTAAAATCTCTGTACTACCCTTGACAGACAGATGGAAGTAAAATAGATGTTGTAAAACATAATGTTATGCATTTTGGGATGCTGGAGTCTCCTTCTAGAGGTGGCTTCTTGGTTCTTCCTGTCATGAACAAAGAATTGGTCAAGATAAGTGTAAATGTGGGAAAAGTCTTATCAAATGTAGGAAAACAAACAGGTTCTACAAGTGAGTTTTAGCCAAGTAAAAGTAGGAAAAGAAGTGTACCCAAAGCATAAGTGTGGGCCACCACACAAGAGAAAACTCAGTGACAAATCTCAGTGTGGATAGTCCTTTCTGCATCACCCGCTGTTCAGGCTGATATCAGGTCTAAGCTATTAAAAATTTTACTCACATTATTATGAGAAGTCTATGTGCAGGGACTTGGGGACTGTTCCAGACTTTAGTTGCTAGGCAACCCTGTGCGCATGATACTAACTTTGTAAAGAGGATAAATAAATGCCCCTACGGTGCTTGTGTAGTTCTTCTCCTCCCATTGAGAGAGGGAGAGAGAGCTCCACCTGACCTCAGCTTTGTCTCCTGTCTTATTTTGTTCATCCCCCTGCAGGACCATTGAGAGCCATGTAGGTCGTGGCAGATTGCCATATTAAGTTGTATGTGACCCCTTCTTCTTTCATCCTCCCTTTTCTGGGAGTTACTACATGTTGGGAACTAGAGATGTAAGGGAAGAATTTGTGGCTTACAAGGAGATTTTTAGTAGAATGTTGCCTCTCCATGAATAATTTTAAGATTTTATTTCCAGAGCTGGTATTTACTCCTTCTGTTATTTACTTTAACTCATTTTGTCTATTGGAGGAGGTTAGTCTACTTTTGCTCAAAGAACCTGTAGTGGCTTCTCCTGAGCTAGCCGTTTTATAGTGTTTTACTGGTATTCCTCATGATCAACTCCCACCAACTCGTTTTGCCTCTTGACTCAGAACTAAATTCAACACCTAGTAGTCCTAGAAGGTAAAAATCAATGACCTCTGATGGGACTTGATGTACCCCAAAGCATGACTTTCCCAAACATCCATGAAATGTGTGTGGGGATAAATTTATAGGATCAAGGTGAAAGAAAGAAAAAATTGGATATGGATGAATTTATTGACAAAACTCATTCATCAGCAATCCTGAATTTAAAATTGAATAGCTTTAACCATTTTGTTGGTTGCTTTAAAGAAGTATAAGCCCAAAGCAATGGTTTTCTTCACTAAAGTGCAAAATCTCTGGTATAATATAGGATTTTTCAAAGATTTGGGGAGATTGGTTCATTTCCTGTGAATTTAGCCATCATTTAATGTAGTTTTTTTCTTTCTATGTATAATGTTTCATTTATAAGTAGTAATTGTATTATTCAATTTTAATATGTGATAATTTTCTTTTTTATCTGTTTCTGAGTATTTACTGAAAGTCTTTGACTGCAATAGTTAATTTATCTGTTTATTTTCTGATTATATTAGTTTGCTTTATGCAAAAGTTATTCGCTAATGAAAAAAATCATGCTTTTTTTTTCTTTGTTTAAATTTGTAATTTGGTCTTTGGGCTTTCCCCAAACAAAGTTTTACTTGCAAAAAATTAATAAGTGATTTGGTAACATTCCCACAGTTTGCTTGAGATAGATTATGTTTCTCAGTGCATGTAGTAGTCATTTCAAAAATTTCAATGAGAGTTTTCTCCTTATAAATTTTCTACTTTGACTTAAAATCATCCAGACACCTTTGCCCTGTTTCTAAGTCCACAGTTGTTGCCTCCATCATGGCTCAGCTATGTCTGTTCCACTTCATTACACAGTGTAAATCAGCTCAACTCACGATTCTTGCTCCAAACCATTTGATGTCAAGGACTGTATAATGCAAATTAAATGTGTCAAAGACCATTCTGATGAAGAGAGAGAGTTTGATTATATTCAGAAAATGAAATATTCTTACCTTCTTGAGAAGGTCATTGGAGCATGTAACAGTATATTTTTCTTTCCAAATATTTAATTAAAAATAAGGAATTTTTATGTGCAAAGAAGGGAGAGACAAAATTACACTTTCAGATTGCCTGAAGGTGCATATATAGCAACAGGAGTTAATGGAGTGTCTATGTTTTGACTGCAGGTTTTAATCAACTTAGGTGATGTTTCAGTATCTCTTCGAGGGGCACTCTGTACAGTCATCTGGAACTTTCAATTAATCCCGTTCTGATCTAAGATTGTGACAAGATCTAAACTGTTTTGGAAAATCAATTAGTTTTAATCTTCTTTTTCTCATTGAATGATTTGTATGTTGACAATTGTTCTTCTCCGCATTTGTTGAGACACAGAAAATAATATCATTTGAACAAAACTCACATCATGCTTTAGATGAAAGGCCATCCATCTCAAGTCAATACTAGTAATTGCAATAGTCTCAGAGTACCTATGATAGGAAGGCAAGAATAAGTCATCTTAATATGCCATTTAATTTTATTTGTGTTTCAGGTTTGCATGTCTCTTTTGATATTAGAATGCATAAATTTAGTCAGTCCTCAGTCACTTCAGGTATAAATGACTTATTTCTGAAATTTCTCTCAATTTATGACAGTTCTGAAAATTCTCTCAATTTGTGACATCATCTAAATTCAAGACATCAGGGGTGAATTTTCTGGTCTATAATCATTTGCTTGGTGCATTAAACCTACTGATTGCCTTACTCAGGCTTACATAGTTGGTATGTTCCTTCTGTCATCTCTCCCATTTCAGACATCAGTCTGATCATTGGTTCTTGCCTTCTGCATCCATTATACCCTAGCTATGTGATGTCTTCTAGTCAGCTACTCCCCTTTCATATAACCAGTCTTTTCTTCTGTTCTGTTCTGTTTTTAATGGCAATAAGGATTGAACCCATGAATTCTGCACTCAGCTACACTTTTATCCCTTATTTTTTGTTTATTTTGCAATAGGGTCTTACTAAATTATTAAGTTGTCTGGACTGGGCTTTCATTTTCCATTCTGCTCCTGCCAATCAGAGTGCTGAGATTACAGGCATGTACCATCGTGTCTGACTACCTGTGCTTTCTTTTTTTGTTGCTGTTTTTTTCTTTTTATTTTAAGAACAAAGGAAGAAAACATATTAACAAACAGATATCTATTTCCAAAATAGCATAAGAACAATACAAACAATACAGAGTTACAGACAAAGTGGTAGGAAATTAACAGCAGTTGTTGTATTACGTATTGATATCTTCAAAGTGGTTTCTGAGGAAAACATATGGTAGTTGTATTATGCATTGATACCTTCAAAGTGGTTTCTCAGGAAAACAAACAATAATCACTAAGTGTTCCTTTCAGTAAAACAACAGAACATACATACATAATTTCCCCTTCTTTCCTTTCTCCTTTCCCATGCCCCAGATGCCCATTACCTTTGAGCATTTCCTTTCATTTCACAATGTCTGTGATACCTCTTAGATTTTATTCACTCTTTCTGGTTCTTACACTAGTGAGACAGTATGTTGCTTACATATGCACGTCTGATTTATTTCACTTATGAGTATGGTCTCTAGTTGTGACCATTTACCTATAAAAGACTGGAGTTTATTTTTTTTTATAGCTGAGTAATACTCCATCATATAAATGTACCACAGTTTTTTTTATCTAATCCTCAGTGGCTGGACATTTGGGTTGCTTCCACAGTTTAGCAATTACAAATTATGCCACTGTGAACATGGGTGCATATATATTGCTATTTACAGATCTTCTGGGAAAAAACCCAGAAGGGGAATAGCTAGGTTGAATGGGACCTTTAGACCTATTTTGCTGAGGAATCTCCCGACTGATTTCTACAGTGGTTTCACCAGTCTGCACTCCCAACATCAGTGCAGAAGAGTTCCTATTTCTCCACAGCCTCGCCAGTATTTGTTATTGGTTGATTTCTTAATGATAGTAATTATTACTGGGGTGGGGTGAAATCTCAGTGTTGTTTTAATTTGCATTTCTCAAATAACTAATAATGTTGAACATTTTTTCATGTATTTATTTGCCATTTGTGTTTCTTTATCTGAGAAGTGTGTATTCATCTCAGATGCCCGTTTTTGGACTGGGTCTTTGAATTTGGAGGGGCTGATGTTTGTCAATTCTTTGTATGTTTTAGATAGAAGATCTCTGTCCAAGGGACAGTCAGGTAAATTTTTCCCAATTTGTGGGTTTTCTTTTCACTCTGCTGGAAATTTATTTAGATGTGCAGAAACTTTTCAGCAGGATGAGATCCCAGTTGTTTATTCTTTGAAGTATTTCATGGGCAGTTTGATTTTAGTTCATGAACTCTCTGTCTACACCTATGTCTTCAAGGTTTTTACCTACTTTCTCTTCCAATAGATTTAGTGTTTCTGTTTTAATATTGAGATCTGTGATCCAGTTTGACTTGTGTTTGGTGCATGGTGATAGACTTGGGTCTATGTTCAGTCTTTGGCAGGTGGCAAACCAGTTGTTCCAGCACCATTTATTAAAGAGTCTATTGTTGTTCTAGAGAGTTTGTTTGGCCCCTTTGTCAAAGATTAGGTTGTTGAGTGCATTTTTAGTTGTATCTGTGTCTTTCAGTCTGTTCCATTGATCTTCTGGTTTGTTTTATAGCCAGTACCATGCTGATTGTATTACAGTAGCTGTGTAGCATAATTTCAGATTAGGGATTGTAATTCCACCTGACTTGTCCTTTTTGCCCAGGATTGCTTTTGCACCTCTGGGTTTCTTCTGGTTCCAGATGAATTAAAGGAATGTTTTCTCTAGATCTGTGAAGTATGCTAATGGTAGTTTAATGGGAATTGCTTTGAATATGTACAACAATTTTGGTAGTATGGCCATTTTCACAATGTTGGTTCTTCCTATCCATGAGCAAGAAATGTTTTTCCATTTATTGAAGTCATCTTCAATCTCTTTTTTCAGAGTACTGTAGTTTTCATTGAATAGATCTTTTATTTCTTTTGTTAGATGGATTCCTAAATATTTCAATTTCTTGGATGCTATTGTGAAAAGTATGGTTTCCTTAATTTCTCTCTCAGTCTGTTTGTTGTTTGTGCAAAGGAATGCTATTGAATTTGGGTGTTCACTTTGCATCCAGCTACCTGCTGAATTTGTCAATTACTTCAAGAAATCCTCTTGTAGAGTTTTTGGGGTCTTCCATGTGAAGGATCATGTCATCTGCAAATAGTGATAGTTTCTCTTCTTCATTTCACATCGTTATTCCTTTTATTTCTCTCTCTCATCTATTTGCTCTGGCTAATGCTTCCAGAACTATGCTGAACAGGAATGATGACAGCAGACATCCTTGTCTGGTTCCTGATTTTAAAGTAACAGCTTTCAGTTTTTATCCATTTAGTATGATGTTTGCTGTTGGTTTGTCATAGATGGCTTTGATCAGATTGAGGTAAAGACCATCTATTCCTATTTTCTGTCGAATTTTTATCCTGAATGCATGTTGGACTTGTCAAAAGCTTTTTCTACATCATTTGAGATGATTATATTGTTTTTTTCTTTGGCTATATTGATATGATATATAACATTAATTGATTTGTGAATATTGAACCATTCCTGCATTCCTCAGATAAATCCACCTTGGTTGTGGTGTATGATGTTCTTTATGACTTGCTGCATTCTATTTGCTAGTATTTTATTGAGTATCTTTGCATATATATTCATTAGGGAGATTGGTCTGTAGTTCTCTTTCTTGGTTGGGTCTTTCTCTAGTTTTCGTACCAGTATAATACTTGCCTCCAATAATGAGTTAGGGAGAATTTCTTCCTTTTCAATTGCATTGAAGAGTTTGAGGAGTGTTGGTATTAAATCTCGGACTTTCTTGTAAAATTCTACTGTGAATCCATCAGGGCCTGGGCTTTTCTTTGTTAGTAAGTTTTTAATCACATTTTCAATCTCATTAATTGATATTGGGTTGTTCAAGATTTTTATATCTTCTTGACTCAACCTTGGTAATTTGTATATTTCTGGAATCTGTCCACTTCTTCTGTGCTTTCTATCCTATTGGAGTAAAGACTTTCAAAGTAGTCTATAATGATCTTCTGAATTTATGTAGAATCTGTAGTAATTTCATCCTTTCCATTCCTTATTGCATGAATTTGAGTTCTTTCTTTTTTTGATAAGGTTGGCTAGGGGTTTATCAATTTTATTTATTCTTTCAAAGAACCAACTCTTTGATTCATTTACTTTTTGTAGGGTTTTATTCATTTCAATTGCATTAATTTCTGCCCTGATCTTTATAATTTCCTCCCTTCTTTGTGCCTCAGGCTTGACTTCGTCTTTTCCTAAAAGTTTGAGATGCAGCATTAGGCTACTTATGAGGCTATTGGTTTCCTTATGTGTGAGTTCACCACTATAAATTTCCCTCTGAGGATTGCTTTCATTGCATCCCACACATTCTGGTAAGTTGTATCTATATTTTGGTTTGTTTGTAGGTATTTTTTAATGTCTTTTAAAATTTCTTCTATGATCCATTGGTTATTCAGGAAGTTGTTGTCTAATTTCCAAGTGTTTATGGAGTTTTTGGAGTTCCTTTTGTAATTTCCAATTTCATTGCACTGTGGTCAGATATTATGCATGGGATAAGTTCAATTCTTTTGCATTAGGTAGGTATGCTCTATGGGCTTGAATGTGGTCTATTTTAGAGAAAGTCCCATGTGCAGCTGAGAAAAATGTGTCTTCTGGTGTTGTGGGTGTGGAACACTCTGTATACATCTACTAAGTACATTTGTTCACAGCTTTGGTTCAGATCTGTTATTTCTTTGCTGACGTTTTTGTCCAGTTGAACTATCTCTTTGTGTCAAAGAGGTGTTGGGGTCCCCTGTTATAATCATGTTATTAATTATGTGGGTTTTCATGTCTGCTAAGATTTGTCTTATGTAGTCTGGTGCTCAAATATTTGATTCATATGTGTTTAGGATTGTTATCTAATGCTCTTGCAGTTTTCCCCTGACAAGTATGTAGTGACCTTCTTTATCTCTTTTGATTGTTGTCAGTTTGAAGTTTACATTGTCGCAAACATAGCTATTCCTGCTTTTTTGTGGGTTCCTGTTGCATGGAGGATTGTTTTCCATCCTTTGACTTTCAGTCTATATATTTCCTTTTAAGGAAAATGTATTTCCTATATACAGCATATCACTGGGTTTTGTTTCTTAATGCATTCTGCTAATCTGTTTCTTTTGACTGGTGAATTGCAGCCATTTACATTTATGTTTATACCCGATATCTGCTGGCTTATCATTGTCATATTATTTACTTGATGTTGGTTTCTTACTTTTTCTACCTGTTTACTTGCTTGCTGTTCTTGAGGGTTCCTTTTATATTGTTGTTCTTAAAATTGCATTCATTTTATTCTCTGTACTTAGTGCTTTTTGTAAGGATGGTTTGGCACTCATGAAGTTCTTCGGTTGCTCTTTGTCATGGAAATATATTATTTCTCCATTAAACTTGAAGGCTAGTTTGACAAGATACATCCATCTTAGTTCAAAGCTGTTTTGTCTTAGGACCTGTAATACCTTGCTCCAGGCTCTTCTCATTTGGATGGTTTGTGTTGAGAAGTCTGCCGTGATTCTGATGGACTTTCTTTTATAGGTGATCTGTTTCTTTTCTCTAGCTGTTTTTAATATTCTGTTCTTTTGCTGCAGATCTGGGATCTTGATTATTATACATCTGGGTGTAGTTTTAGTAAGGTTATGACTAGTAGGAGTTCTATATGCCTCATTTACTTGTATCTCAGTTTCTGTTTCCATGCTTGTGAAATTTTCTGCTATTATTTCTGCAAATATTCTTTTGTGTCATTTTTGTCCCCTCCTACAGTTTCACTGACTCCTATTAGTCTGACATTATTTCTCTTTGTCTCATCTTGCAGCTGTTGAATTGATTTTTCCTGGATCCTTGTTGATTTTAGGAGATCCTTCCTTTTGCAATCACTAGCTGCCATGCTGTCTTCAAGATCTGAAATTCTGTCTTTGGCTTCATTCAAGCGGTTTCGTAAGGTTTCAGTGGAAGTTTTCATTTCCTGGAAATTTGTTTGAGTCTGTTTCATGCATTCAAATTCATTGCTATATTGCTCATGTAACATTTGGATCCATTGACTATGTTCATCTATTTTTTTATGTTTCTTCTTTAGATGTGTGGAGCATTTCTTTCATTTTTATTGTCATTTCATGTTTTGCCTGAGAGATTATGTCTGATCTGATATCTTCTATGACCTGATGGAGTTGTTTCATTACTTCCACTGCAATCACTTAAGCCATTTCAGGTGTGTGTTTACTGAGTTCTCCTATGTCGCTGTCTCCTGGACTTGTTCTGGGTGGGCTGAATTTCTGAGACTGCGCTTTAGCCCTTCATCTTGTCATGTTTGATGCTAGAGGCAGGATGGTCAGTCTCCCTCTTCTCTGGCAGTTCAGCAAAGGTCACTAATGGTCCTAGATTTCCTGGTGGACAGGCCTGCCCCTCAGTGTCCACTGCGATTTGCTACTTAGGCTGGGGTTTTCCAGTAGTTGTTGAAATGTACCTAGTTCTTCCAGGTCTCAGACACAGACTGTGATGTCAGTTGATGGCAGACAGTGTGTTCCAGTGACCCCTAGCAGTTCTAGGCATGTATATGACCCAGAATCTGGTTCCACTGGTGGCAAAATCCCACACCAGTGTCCTGTGACCCCAGGCAGTTCAGGATACAGGCAAAATCCAGACACAAACTTCAGGATCAACAGTTTGTAGACCACTTGATTGTATGTCTCCAGTCAGTTCAAGACATGCATAGGATCCAGACATGAGCCATACCAACAGCTATCACAGACTGCCTGTGTGTACGACCTCCTGGAGGCCAGGGAGCAAGTGAAGCCCAGACCCAAACCATGGTCTCAGCAGCTCATGGAGTGCCCATATGCAAACCTCAGTGTTGGGCACATGCAGAGAGGGCCCATGGGCAAACCCAGGATAGAGTAGTTTGCAGGCCTTCTGACTGAGGATCTCCTGTCTGCAGCAGGTGCATGGAGGGCAGAGACTCAGACTGTCATGGCAGTAGAGCTGTGAGTCACCCACTCTGCCCCCAGGAAATAGGTGGGAAGTACCTGGTTCTCTCCACAGCGTTCGGCTGGGAACCATGCTGTCAGCAGGTCACAGCCCACCTGATTCTGCTTCTCCATTCAGTTCAGCCTGCACTAACGAGTTAGGAGCGGGCTGCTCCAGCAAAGATCACAGACTGTGTGTGTGCTCACTTGGAGGGCAGGACCCAAGTGGAGCCCAGACCCGAACTGCAGTCTCAGCAGCTGATGGAGTGCCCCTGCCTGTGTTTTCTTTATAGTTAATGAAAATTTATAGCTTCTTTGAGCCACCCCAGGACCTCAGAAATTTCACTGAAATCATTTGAGGCCTAATAATTCTGACTCTTACAATCCATGCAGCCAGTTCTATTCTCTGTTCAAATATCAAGCAGGAAAGAAGTTTTACTAAGGCTGCTGTTCTTCAACTGGCAAGCAGTTCCCTGAGCTCTTTGTATACAACTGAGCCCCTACGTTTAGTTATTTATTTTGTATGCACAGTCTGACTCCCTTAAGAAGTACTCCTAGCTGAGGCAAGCTACAAAGCCCACAAAACATTTAATTATTGAAAGCAACTTTTCACTTGACTTATTATTTATTTGAGTATTTGAAAAGTTTAATGTGTAGCAGCAATTGAACATAGGCTATTTTACTCCTTACTCGAAACCCCCTGTTTACATCTTGCCTGGAATTAGACAAAAGCAAAAAAAAAAAAAAAAAACCCAAAAACTTTTCATATCAAATAGGCCATCCATTTATAGCACTGCAAACGCAGCTTTCATTAAGGTATGGCCCTTCTGGTAGTCTATTATGTGGCACTGTTTGAATAATTTAACCTTCTTGAGTGCTAATTTCCTGATCTATATGAGGTAAATTGGTTTTTATGGTTGTTATTCTGGGGCCTTGTACATTCCAGACAATGTTCCACCTTTGCTCTAATAACCACCAAACTAGAGCCGTTCACCACATTAATATTCAATTACTGCATGTGGACAGATTACAACATACTCAAAGTCCAGAGATGACAAGTGCCTTCTACAATCAGCTCCATGGAGCCTGAGGCGGAAGATATTGTATTTTTCATATTAAAGTACTTTGAAAAGTTACATGTAGTTAAACTTGGTGTACAGCAAATCTATGCCTGGGAAGATTTCTTTTATGGCTTTCAGGAAATTAAATCCATGTGATCACTTTATTATTTCCATTGCCTGTAGGGAATACAAAAATGAATCTTAATCTGCAGTTCTCCTAAATATATTCCAGCTATTAGACCCACTCAACCCTCTCATGCTTTAAATAACTCTCCATGACTCCTTTCCTTGAGGCCAGGCAACTGAAGCAGCACAAACAAATGAGATTCTGGGCCAACAGCAATTGTCCTTGACCACGTATAATGGTTTTTACCCGTTATTGTTATTTTCATGTATTAAAAACTCTTTTAAACCATTTCAAATGAGGTTATTCCAAAGATATTTTCAGTAAGAGAAACAGTATTTTCATCTTCATCTCAGTGTGCCTGCCAAGTACATGCTCTGAAGGGTTCTTCTGCAGCTCTTCCTGCTCAGGATTTAGCAAGAGAGAGTTTGAGCTGTACAGTTAGACAGACTACAGCAAAATGTGTGCTTGACTCTTGCTACTCTGTGGCCTGGGCCCAGGGACTTGGCCCCTTTGAGCTTCAATTACTCCTCTTTATAAAAGTTGGAGACTATAAACCAAGAAGCTATGAGGACTAGAGATCATAGTTAATTCATGTAATATCTATTTTGTACTTTTTGTATTGTGGATCCTCAATGTTGGGTCACTGATTTCTATTTCCAGGGCTACCCAGGGTTTAAGGGCAGACGGGTCCCATACAAACACTTTGTAAACAATTATGTTATAGCATTTTTTATAAAACTTATTGATTCATTGATGAAGATTTAGAGTCATGCATGGGGGAGGTATACATTATAATTTTTCCTAGTATCCAGACACTGTTGCTTCTTGTAAAGTTCTAAGAACTACTCTTTGTATCCTTTATTATCAAATGCACTATTTTTGTCTTATTTCATATCCCGGAGAGAAAAGCTATTACAGACAAGGTCATGCTTTTCAGAATCTTTTGTATTGAAACTGTAGAGCTCTTGCCTCTGAATTCACTAATAACATGCATTTACTGAGGCTTCCGTAATTATTCATGATACTGCATTATCCTTTACGTAGCCTATGAATACTGGCTTTCAATGATAGTATTGAAGGTTGTAAGTGAGATTCATCGATAATAAACACAAGTGCATGTGCATTCGGTGTATGAAGAAAGCTGACCAATGATTTATTTCTTGGTCATGTAAAATACATGATTTCAGATTACATGACATAAATGTACAGCATCTCTAAACTATATCACTATAGGGTTCACATAATGGCATTTTCAGCATGTGATCATTTTCAGTTTTGGACTAATTCCTGCCTTCCACACATGAGCAACAGCAGTGAAAGATACTCATGTGGAAGATAAGCAGAATGTGCTTTTCATCCAGTATGATCTATGAATGCAAAAGCTGCCTAGATGTGAGTTGAGAGGACGTTTCTGAAAAAGCCCAGGGTATTGTGAGTAACTGAAGTTCCCAAAGCCTTCAAACCCTCAGAGGATGTAGTTAAGGTCTCTCCAAGAGGGCCACCCGGCGGAGGCCCCAAGATTGGCAGAGGGTCTGAGTATTATTTGGGGTGTCAGTGGAGGGCACAAGGATAAACACGACCACAGCACACTTGCTGCCCTTGCATAACCAAGGAAGCTACCTCAGGTGAAACACAGAGGAATAGGCGTCTCAGGGTACTTTCACCAGCATTCTGCTGTGATAGAGAATTCACAGTGCCTTTTCATAAGCTACTTCAGAGAAAGAAATAGACTAATTCCATTTTGAGGCTACAGACTCAATTATCTACTGAGAAGAATGTAAGAATATGAGAAAATTCTGCTGCGAGTAGAAAATTCTTTTGGGTGACAACACTAAGTTGAAACTTTAATGTCCTGTTTTGAAATACTTTGTATTCTTAACACAAACTCAGGTAATCGAGGCATGAATTAATATATCAGTCTACCTACTTTGAAATTACTATCACCCACATATGCTAGGAATAAAGAAATCTCATGTTGAAAAATGAAAGAAATTGAGCATTTAATTTTATATTTTTACCGTTAACTTGTGCCTAGCTGGCAACCTCTTTACTACCTCTTTCCCTTGTAAAATCTGGGCTTCCAGTTTGGGCCCATCACTGTGTGATATGGAGCAGTAGCTCACAGAGAGTCTGTAGCTATTTGGAACCTTAGTAACAGATGTAATCGACCCAGGATTTTCCTTATACAGCATCAGAATGTGGTCTATTTTTTCACTTTATGAATATGTGATGAATATGGCATAGTAGATAACAAAAGGACTTCCTATTAAGTGAATGGAAATAAATTATTTACTAGCCTCAGATATAACCTGGCACTTTGCTTGGTGCTGATGTGAGCCCAGGAAAGAAAAATCCATCTTTGTGTTTTTATAATTTATGATCTATTATTCTAGATGAATAATAAAAATAAAGCACTCATACACACACAAAAAACTAATAATCCCTAATTCTGACAATGTGCTAAGTATTATGGTAGTTCAGAGGTGATGGGATAAAAGGGCTGTCTGCTTTTAAATTTACAAAATAATAATATCCTAGTCCAATCAATTTTATTTTACTTTTAAAATTTATCTACCAAGCAAAGAGTAAATGGGTTTCCCCTCCTTCATTTTATTATTTTACTGTAAGTTCTCACTTTTTTTTGAACAAATGAAATGAACAAGATACCTTGGAATCTGTATTTGAAGAAGTTTCACAAATTAAATATTCCTGACTGGAATAAAATATAAAACAATGAAAGACATTTTCCATCCCAAGTTGCTCACTCTTACTAGCCTCTGCCTCACTTGCACTAATGAATTGAGCTTCTGCCCCAGGCCCTTGTCGCCTTTGGTAAAATTATGGGGTCTTATCAGGTACAAGTTACTCGCTACCTTTTCCACTAGAACTGCTGGTGTATATGACACCTACTGATCCACTGACGAAGATTCAGAGTCCTGAGGAAGGAGGCACTCATGTAACTGTTTATTGCCCAGTTGATGCACATTACAATTTCTTCTGGCCTAGTTCTTGCCATTGAAGTTGATTTTAAAGATTTCAAAGTCTCTCTTACCAATCTATTCTTTCCAACGAGTGAGAGGGCAAAGTTTGAGGATCCTGGAATGAGATGGAGATCTTTAGAAGCAGTTCAATGTAGCATTTTTGTCTTCCACAATATTTTTTTTTCAAATTTCATCAAGATTTTTCTTAGTATTTTCTGTCGTTCCAGGTCTTTATTCAGACTAGGTTGTATTAAAGAATGTGGAAAATGTTCAGATCTAATTGCAGCTACCATGTTGAATATAGAAATGCTACTGAGTTTGTCCACCTAAAAAGTTAGTTTAATACAAAATTATCATCTACCATCTTTAGTCAAGCCCATACATACGCAATATCCACTTCTCTATATGTTCCTCAGGCACTTTAAATTCATGATTATATGCAAAAATTTTTATGTTGATATTCTTTTCACCACCAAAGCAAAGGGAACCTTTTAGAAACCCTGCTCAAGAAATAAGGCAGTAGTGGAACTTTTAACTCTTTCAGGGAGAAACTCACTACCCAGCCAAGACAGGAACAATGAAAAATATTTTCAGATTCATTAGTTCAGAGTTCTCAAATTCTTCAAAATCCTGTGCAACTTTATTATTTCCATCATCAAAATCTCACTTTTATTTCATCAGGGTTCTTTCACTTAAAAGGTTTGCCAGGATCATCCATCCAAAAGCTTCTGAAGCTCAGCAACTTCACCAAACCAATTTCTTCAGTTCAAGCTTACTGTAATCTCTGAACAACCACGGTTAGTAATGTTGTTTTCCCTTAACTACTATCCCAGAAAGATGAACAGTTTCACTTCTTGAATGATCATTTCACAAGAGAGTGTTCTCTTGGTTCAAATTATCCCATGCCATCATGCTATGATTTGGAAGTGATTTTAAATGCATTTCTTCAAAGGTTCATCTGTTGAAGATGCCGTTTCCAGGGCAGTTGGATGAGCAGGTTGTGGAACCTCTAAGAAGTGGGGCTTAGCTGAAAATCCTTAGATCAACTGGGAACGTGCTCGAGAAGGGATGCAGGACCCCAGCCACCATCTTGCTTCTGGTTTCAGTAAGGGAGACATCTCTCATGTATTCCCGTTGCTGTGAATCCATCTGCCATCTCCAGAAGAGCTTCACTAGGGCCTCACCAGTGCCAGAGTCTGCCCTGGAATCCCCAGCACTGTGACTGAGATGAGCCTCTTTTCTCTACAACTCTAGCCTGACTCAGATATTTAATCATGGTAATGTTAATATGTCCTGGGGTTGAGTAGCTTCTTTCCAGATATTATTTCCAGGTTCTTACTGTCCTAAACGAAGAAGTGGCCATGACAAGCAAAAGTGTTGTGAGATTTTACACTTATTAAAGGTAGGAAAATAAGTACACTCTGTAGGGTGAAAGCAGGCTGTAGAGAAAGCCACAAGGCTTATGGTGATCCTTCTGCCTGAGCCTCCCGAGTGCTGGGATGATAAGTGTGCACCACCATGCCTGGCCATTATTTGTCAGGCTATATGGTAACTGCATCATGAGTCTGCAGTAGAATATTAACTTCCTACCTTCTAAGCTATTACACACACATCACTAGACCACCTAACTGTCTGGCATGCTTTAAAGACTACATCTCTTCTTATACTCCAATGTAACATCAAAAGTTTCAAACATAAATATGTGTGTGCGTGTGTGTGTGTGTGTGTGTATACATATAATTCTGTTCCTCTTGATCACTAATAATAATCTTACATATTTGTTAAATAATTTTACTCAGAAAACTGTCTAGCATTCGTCTTTAACACCCGGGTATTCTAAAAATTGAGATGAATGAATGACAGAACAACCATGACCTGAAGAAAGCATTCCTAGAAAGACATTTCTGGACTCTCACATTAAAACCAAATATAAAAATCTCAGGCTTTCACCTTGTCGGTGTGGTCCTCCTTTGCACTTGTGTGATATACTCTTACAGTGTATCAGTAAGTTTAATTTTTAAATATTCCTCAACTATTGGTGAATGCCTTTACCACTCCTGCACCAGGTCATCATACTCTACTCTCCACCTTGCAAGACAGTAGTATAACTAGGATAGAGGAGAAAAGACGGGACAGGTGAGGATTTTATACAAGAGGAAATAATATGTAGTTCACAAAGTGGCTTAATATTTTACTGTAAATATCTCAGATCTTTGTCATAGATGTGTTAAATAGCCTATTTAACAGTTTCCTATATATATTCTCATCAAATGCTACTTGATGAATCAAAGGTGCATCATACATAATTGTTTCTAATTAAATAGTTGATTGCCTTTTTAGTGTTTCTTAATTCTAAGAACATGTCCTATAGCATCTCATAAAAACGGACACAAAGAGCTATCATCTTGTTTTTAAAAACATAAAAATTGATATTATAGGCAAGAACTAAGCACATAAAAATTCAAAAACAAGTCATTTTTAACCCTCACGGAAAGATAGATTGATATATACTAAGCACATCTGTTTCAATCTGGTGGTAGCGGGTAGAGTAAGGGAGAGTTGCCCTGACTTTGTGGTGAATCACCAGCTGAGAAAGGAATGGATTTTGCACAGATGTAAAGATGACCTAAATTTGTCTGCCAATGTATATCTAGGCAGAGCAAATTTGATATCCTAATGATACATTTATTAATAGTGACTTCTCTCTCTCTCTCTCCCTCCCTCCTCTCTGTCTCTCTCTGTCCCTGTCTCTTGCTTTCTCTGTAGCAGTGCTAGAAATTGAGCAAAATGTTCCACATCCTTAGTCATTCGAGAAATGCAAATAAAAACAACATCGAGATTTCATCTCACCCCAGTAAGACTGGCCAGTATGAAAAAGTCATCCAATAACAGAGGCTGGCGAGGCTGTGGAGAAATAGGGACTCTATTACACTGCTGGTGGGTGAGCCGTTTGGAGATTTCTCCGCAAACTAGGTCTAGAGGTTCCATTCAAACCAGCTATTCCTCTTCTGGGTATTTTCCCAGAAGTTCTGAAAACATCATATCACTCTGACATATGTGCACCCATGTTTATAGCAGCACAATTTGTAATAGCTAAAATGTGGAAGCAACCCAAGTGCCCATCCACAGAAGACTGGATTAAAAAATTGTGGCATTTTTATATAATGGAATATTATTCAGCTATAAAGAAAGACAGTTTTGGGGACTTTGTAGGCAAGTGGACAAAA
>PVLD010018970.1:6419-37688 GCA_004027595.1 Dinomys branickii
GAGATATAGCTGCCTCAGACTATACTATAACATACAGGGGTGTATACAAACTGCCATGGTTGGAGGTGGGAAAGCACATATGCTCACAGCAGACCGCCCGGCTCCACCCTGTCGTCGTGCTATGGGTGGGGGCGGGTCCAGACCATGTGGCTCCAGCATTACCGTTCCCCACCCCTTGCAGCTGGGCAATGGGTCTCCGCAGCTGAAGCTACGAATGCCGAAACGAGGGCGTGGGCCAGGGGTGTGCTTGGAGCGGCAACCTCCTCCCTCTCTATCTCGTCTCCCTCCAATTGCGCCATGTCAGATCTGCGATCCCCTCCTCCAGAGGAGGTTCTGCTTAGACTTTCCGAGGGTTTCACTTCCTATCTCAGATCCCTCTCGAGTTCAGGATATCCACCTCCCTCCTCTCTGTCCTTCACATGTTGCTATATTGCCATGTCTGAGTGGCATTCCTCCGGGAGGTGTTAATCTTACCAAAAAATATTTTCAAAGCAGTCTCATACTAGAGCCATAGCATGGCTTTTAGCCACACCTATGTTAAAAATCAAGAGAAGGTTAGGTGGAATGGCACACGCCTGTAATCGAAGCACCCAAGAGGTTAAGGCAGGAGGATTCTTGCTACTTGGAGACTGGCCTGGGCTACAAAGTGAGCTCAAGGCCAGTCTAAACTGCATAGCGAGACCCTGTCTCAAAAAGGCAAAGAAAAAATCAAGAGCAAAGAGGCCAACAAAATAACTTAAAATATTGTAAATTTCAGCAAAAAGAATGATCAGTAAAGCTGTAGACTACACAGGTGCAGCAAAAAAGATATTGATTGCTGAGAGAAAACAAAAACAAACAAAAAAGATGACTTAGGACATCACACAAACCAGCAAGACTCGTGGCTTTATAGCTTCATAATTCTAAAAATGAGAGTTTGCTTTTAAAACATAAAGAGCCCCAAAACACTATGTTCCACATTTCAGAGAAAAGCCTACATGGCCAGAAAGTGTGCCCCGAGAAGGCGGTGGGTAAAGCTACGATTATAAATTCAATTTGAGAAGTTTAGGGTTTAAGCAAATTGCATCAGCAACACCCTAGGGTGGCTAGGGTATAGAAGACACACCCTAGGGTGGGGCTGCTCATCTGAATGGTATAAAAGGGAAGTGAGGAATGCCAGGTCAGCTTTTGATCTTCAGAGGCCCTCCGGTCTTTGTCTTCAACTTGGACTCTTCAGCACGAGATTCTTCCGCCTTTCAGCCAGACTCTTCAGGTCCCACTGGGGATCCTTCTATCTTTCTTAGCCAGTTCTTCAGCCTTTCTTCATAGAGCCATCCATCTCCTGATACTGACTTGCGCAAGGCACTGCATTAAGCTCCAAGAATTGGGCTGAAAATTTCAGCCCCCCTCTGTACACTTCTCATCCAACTCTGTGAGTAACCAACCTAAGACAATCTTGTAATTACTTGTACATTTGTATATGTTCAATCTTTTTCTCAAGAAAATCAGTGACTTCTGTATTGTCTCTGCAGAAGGCAGCCAGATGCAGAACCTAAGTTGTGACCAGCCTCTCAATGGCATCCCAGTGATCGCCTTGTGTGGAGTTCCCGTGCAGATACTCACTGCCAATCAGACACTCTCTGGGAGCCAGATGACAGTTCTCGGGGCTCATCCAATATTCTGTCAGGCTTTGGCAGCAACCCCTGTCACACCTGTCACCCCTGACAGCAATCCAAATACCTGTAATGCTCAGAGACTTGATGGGGACCAGATGGGGACCTTCAACAATGGCCATACCCTCAGTGCGGGCTATCAGCTTGTGGCAGTGGCACCCCCAGGACTCCTCAACTTGCCAGGCTCCCCTTTGTTGTCAAAGCAACTCCCAGAAAGAAATGAGAACTTACAGACTAAGAGCTATCCACGCCTGAAGAAGTCCCAGCGTTTGAAGCCCTATGTCTGCCCGCACCAGGACTGTGAGAAATCTTACTGGACGTCTGCTTGCCTCCGGATCCACCAGCGCACACACAGTGGTAAGTGTGGGCTCAGGCACTGGGGAGGGCCGAGTGCCTCTAAATGGGTGTGTTGACATATCTTGGAGGTAACTGGGCCTTGTGGTCCCCCACACTCCTGCTGGGCCTTGAATCTAGCTTCTCCCACATGGTAGGTTCACCCTTATGCTACTCTCTCCCCACTGAGCCCCATCTCTAAGGCTCTTCTCCTCTTCCTTTCTGTCCTTCACACACACTTTGCCTCCTGTTCTCTCAGCTCACCCTTCCTCCAGCTCTGCCCCTTGCCCAGCTGCCAGTCTCCTTCCATGTGTCCCTCCCTCTCACACTTCATCCCACTAGCCTTTCCCTTCTTGTCCCAATCCCTGCCTCACCACACACCACAGCCTGACCAGGTTCTCTTTGTCGCTCTCGTCCAGGCCAGAAGCCCTATGCCTGCGGTGTGCAAGGATGCCAGTGGAGATTCAACCGCTCGGATGAGCTCAAGCGACACATGAGAAGGCACACCGGTGAGCGGCCCTACATGTGCGACATCTGCAAGAAGAGCTTTGCCCGTTCTGACCACGTCACACAGCATCAGAAGGTCCACACCTGATTTCCCTGACGACTGGGGCCCATTGGTCTGCCAGGGACCGTGCACACATTCGAAACTCCCCTGGAGCTTCTTCTCTAGCTCTGTACCCACCACTAGACCAACGCCTAATAAATACTTTCCGTTTCACAAATGTCTGACATGTTCCTTTTTTGCTCAAGGAAGGAAACACACCTGTGTGGGCTGGCACATAGGGACTGAGAGAGACATAACTCCAGAGCTCCTAAGGCGCCCATGTTCTGAGCAGCCTAGGTTTTGCTCTGTCAAACCTGTAAGGTGGAACCTGGGAATGCCCAGCCCGGATGCAAAGTAAAGGGGTGGGAGAAGGGAAAGAGGGAGAGTGGTGGGTGTCGTGACTTGTTTTGTTGTGCCTGAGGGCAACACCGGTGCAGAAACTCTCAAAGGTCCTTCTCCGCATTTGCCGGTGAAGAGAACCGGGCTCCGAACTCTGCTGTGTGAGCGCCTCCCATCCAAGGAGCTTCTAGGAAGACATCTCCCCACCCATAAGCACTCTTCTCCTTGAACAATCACCAGCTCCTTGAAGAATCTTCCAGAAGGAGGCCCTGTCAACTCCTTTCAGGCCTTTAGGTTTCTTTTGCTCCTTGTTGGAAAGACAGGGTCTCCATCATTTTGGTGGAAATCAACACATCATTTTTACTCCTGTTGAATTTCTGGTTAAAGTGCACTTCAGCTTGATTGTGTGCATGCTATAATACAATATCACATGAGAAGAGTTGCATGAGTGCTATGGTTTGTGTCTAGATGTCCCCCCAAGCCTCATGCAGTCATGGAGATGGGCTTCTAGAACATATGACTGATTCATGGTCCAATGCTGGGATTATGGGTGTGAGTGCTACACCCAACCTAGAGTGCATAGCCTGCATATAAGGGAGGGAAAGAAGTTTGTTCTCTGCTGTTCTTCCCTTTTTGCTCTTGATGCTTTTGCTGTTTTCTGTTATCATGAACTGTTGTCTTCTGTCATGTGCCACTCTGCCTTGCAGCCAACTAAGTATGGACTGAAACCTCCACAAACTCTGAGATAAGTAAATCTTTCCTTCCTTAGTTTTGGTCATCAAATATTTTGTCCCAGCAATGAGAGAAAAGTAACTAAGATAAAATTTGGTACTGGAGAAGTGGGATTGTTGCTGTGACCATACCTTTAGGAATGGCTTATGGGAAGTGTTTGGAAAGATTCAGGGATGAACCTGAAATAGTTGAGCTGGAATACCTTAGGCTGTTCTGTATGGGAGATTCTGGTCAGGGCTGAAAAGACCAGAAGACTGGTAGAAATTCTGCTGATAAAGACCTAGTTCGGGAGGTTTGTGCTGGGAAGGACTGCATTAGTGGTTGGACTCCAGAGTATGTTATGACTTGGCAAAAAGTTTCTCTGCATTTTGCTCCTGTGCAGAGACATTGCCGGAGATGGAGATTAGGAGCAGTGGATGAATTAATCTGGCAGAAGAATTTCAAGGCACTCTAATATATTTTGGGGGGCTTTTAGCCAGATTTATGTTGTGGATCAAGAGCAAAGAGCCCAGAAGTATGATTTAAAACATTGAGTTTAGCCAAGAAAAAAAGCTCCAGTAAAGCTGTGGACTGCAAAGATAGAGCTGAGGAAATCTCGATTGCTGAGAGGGAACAGGAGAATATATATGATGGTCTGAGGGCATCACAAAAGCAGCAAGTCTCCAGCCTTTGCAGCCTCAAAACTGCAAAAATGAAATAGTTTTGCTTTGAGGAGAAAGCTGCACAGCACCATGTTGCAGAACGGCAGCAGCCACACTATGTTCCTGAATGGCAGTGGCAGACACACCAGGTCCCAAAATGGCAGCAACTTAAAGAATTTGTTCCTCAGAATTAGATTCAGAGTGCTCAATAATCCAGGCACTCAACCCCAACAGCTAAGAGAGAGGAAAGCTTGGCTATTGGTTCAGCTGGCAACAGACCTTACCATCATCCACAGGGTACTGGTTTAGTTGCATACAGAATGCAAGAGTTCTGAGGTTAAGAAGGCTTCCATCCCAATTTCAGAAAGCCTGAGAGGCAGGCAGCATGCTCCTGAGAAGGCAGTGTGTGAAGCTATCAGTGTGAAGCCAAAGGTGTGGTGGAGAACCCAGATATTTGGAAAAACCAGGAACATGGATCATCTAAGGAAAGCTGCAAAGATTGAGCAGAGCAGGCCAAGGAGAGAAGCCCTGGGAGCTACAACCACTGGAAGTGCCATAGGGGTGGAGCCATTCCAGCCATTTGGAGTGCTCACTGCACCACAGATTGCTTCAGATGTTCCTTATGAAACTATAGGACTTAATATTTACCCTAATAGACTTTAAACTTGCTTTGGTCTCATTCCTTTGTATTCTCTCTCTTTTTTTTTTATTTTATTTTAAAGACAAAAAATGGAGACATATGAACCAGAATAAGCCATAAACAATACAGAAAATACAAAATTATGCAGAATATAGTAGAGAATTAGCACTGGATGTTGTATTACATAATATTATCTTCACATTAGTTAACACATAAACATTAAAGGAAATACCAAATTATACAGAAGATAGTAGGGAATTAGCACTGGATGCTGTATAATATAAAGTTATCTCCACTTCTGTTAATACAAAAACGATTGAGGAAATACAGAATTATAGAGAACATAGAAGGGAATTAGCTCTGGATGCTGTCCTATATAATGTTACCTTCACCTTTGTTACTCAGTTACACAGATGATGGCCCATTTGATCATTCAATTTTTCTCCTCCCTCATCTCCGTTGCCCTCCCATTCAATCAGTCATTTTCCCTGTGATAATAACTGTACTCCTGGGTTTATCTATATCCTTGGACTCTCGCTTTGGGAAGAGATATAGGTGTCTCAGACTATACTATAACATACATGGGTGTTTATAAACTGCCATGGTAGGAGGTGGGAAAGCGCATATGTTCACAGTGGACCGCCTGGCTCTGCCCCGTCGCTGTGCTGCACGTGGGGGCTGCTCCAGTCCGTGAGGCGCCCTCAGAGGGGCCCAGAGTGGAGCAGCCATGGGGCCCTCAGCAGAGCAGCCGGGGGCCCTCAGTGGAGTAGCCGCAGGGCCCACAGCGGAGCAGCCGCAGGGCCCACAGCGGAGCAGCCACGGGGCCCACAGCGGAGCAGCCATGGGGCACGTGCCCCCGTCAGGGCACCCTCGGTGACTCGTTCGGCTCTGTCCCGTTGCCTCAATGCTAGAGGCCCTTTCTTCTCCTCCTCCCTCCTCCTGATCTCCAGTGTTACTGTTCCCCACCCCTTGCAGCTGGGCATTGGACGAACTTATGATGCTTGGTATAAGGGCTTGAAATCTCCCTGGCCTGTTCTCACTGTGTTAGTTCAGGGTATGAACTGAGTCTAAAGATTAGTTCTAGAATAGAGTTGGAGGATTTTCTTGGGTCTGCTGTATAGAGTATGTTGTTATTTTTCAGACTCCCTGTCTGCTGCTTTTCATCTAATCCGTTGCTATGGGTTCATGCAACATTCATGTATGCAAGCTGTAAGGAGACCCTCTTGGTGCTCACATTAATAGTTCAGGGTGAGTCCTGAAGTCCGTGGATTCATCCCATTGTTGCCAGGAACAGGCGGTGCTTGCTCAAGTCACCAAGTCTCAAGGTGCTCCCAGTGAGAGTTCAGGGTGGGAGCTGAGTCCTGGCAACCCAGCTCATGCTTCCTGCCTGATGTTGGAGTGAGAAGAGTGTGGAGCCATGCGATCCACCTCCATCTGTTTCTCCCTCCGGTTGCGGTGCTGGAGCCCCTGTCCACTCCTCGGCCGGATCCCTAGGAGCCACCGCAGCTCGCCTCCGAGGTTCCCTGCTGCTCTCCCATTCCTTTGTATTCTCATTTGTAGCTTTTGGAATGGGAATGTCTATTTTGTGGCATTAAATGTTGGAAGTGCTTAACTTTTCATTTGTACAGGGGCTCATAGCTAAGAGTTTGCCTTACATCTCAGAGGAGACTTGGGGCCTGGACTTTTCAGCAGTGCTGAAACTGTTAGGACTTTGGCAATTCTCAGAGATTAACTAAAATCCCTTTTGCATAAATGGATGTGCATGAGTCTTTAGGGGGCTGGGGTGAAATGTTATGGTTTGAATCTAGATGCCCCCACAAAGCCTCATGAAGTCATGGGGCAGGCTTCTAGAGTTTATGATTGATTCATGGTTCAATGCTGAGATTATTGGCTCCCTAGAGTGGGGAGCCTACATACAAGTAAGGGAAGGAAAAAGGCTTGCTCTCTACTGCTCCTCCGTTTTTGCTCTTGCTGCTTTTGCTCCATCTCTTTGGGGCCTGTGGTAAAGCACATGGCCCATGGTGGGAGTGGATGGCAGAGAAAACCCCTCACTATGTGGCTCAGAATCAGATTGAGAAGAAGAGGAGGGTTGGGTACCATAGCCCCCTTGAGGAGTCTCTCCATTGGACTTAATTTCCTTGCTGCAGACTCCACCTTCTAGGAGCTCCAGGCCCTCTCTAGAGCAGTCTGAGCTGGGGACCATGTTTTCAATCTGTGTACCCAATAAAGACACTTCAGATCCCAACTATAGCTGCCATGGCTGTTAAGGTCTTTATCCCCACCCCCCAAATTTCTCTACATTATCAACACAGCAGGGACAGGAATGAGAGGCTAAGGACATAGGAGTGTGCACTCAGATGTACAATAAGGACAATGAATATGAAAAGATTTTAACCCTGTCAATGACTATCCAGACCTAAATTGCAGCATCTGAATTTTACTTTTTTTATTTATTTATTTTTGTCTTTTTAAGACAGGGTCTCAAAAAAAAAAAAAAGACAGGGTCTCACTATGCAGTTCAGGCTGGCCCTGAGCTCACTTTGTAACCCAGGCTGGTCTTGAACTCACAATGATCCTCCTGCTGCATCCTTATGAGCGCTGGGATTACAGGTGTGTGCCACCACACCCAGTCTTGCACCTGAATTTTAGCCAAGACTGTATATTACATGAAACAAAAAGCAAGAAATACAAACATGGACCCATCTCATCCAAACACTCCAATCATTTTCTACCGTCTTTGAGGATGGGTGCTTTTTCATCTGCTGCCATAGCAATTTGTGTGCACACATGTTTGTTACAGCATAATTTGAAGCAGCCATGTCTCTTCCCAATGTGAGAGCCCGAGGGAGTAAATAAACCAAAAGGTACAGTTATTATCAGAGGGAAGATAACTGATTAGGTGGGAGAACAATGGAGATGAGGGTGAGAAAACTGATTAATCAAATGAGCCATCATCTGTATAATTGAGTAACAAATACAAAGATAACATTATGTAATACAGTATCCATTGCTAATTCCCTACTACCTTCTCTATAATTTTGTATTTCCAGTATTGTTTTTGTGTTATTCTGGTTTATATGTCTCTGTTCTTTTGTCTTTAAAATTAAAAAAAGATAAAAAAGGAGAAAGCTAAACACCAACATACCTTATGAATACAGTTGAAACTATCTTCAACAAAATACTGGCAAAATAAATCCAACAATATATTAAAATGATTATATTCCAAACCTGAATGGCAATTTCCCAGGAGTGGAAGGTTGGCCTAAAAATCAATATAGTAACTCGTAATAAAGGAAAATACTGCATAACTGTAATTAATGCAGAGGAACCCTACAAAAATCCAGCGTGGGGCTCGGAGAATAGCACAGGGTATAGTGCTTGCCTGGTATGCCTACGGCCCTGTTTTCAATCCCTAATACTGAAATTGTTAAAAACAAGCTGTATTTCTCTTCACTAGCTCTGAGCAAACAAGAAATGAACTTAAGAAAATTAACTGATGATAGCTGGGTGAGGCAAATTATCACAGGTTTGAAGCCAACCTGAACTACACAGCTAATTCAAGGCCAGTCTCATCCCATAGGGAGCCTCTGACTCAATAAATAAATAAGAAGGAAAGAAGGGAGGGAGGAAGAGAGGGGGGAAGAAGGTAGGGCTGGGCATGGCAGCACATACCTATAATTACAGCATTCAGGAGACTAAGGCAGGAGGATCCTTGCATGTTCTAGGCCAGCCTGAACTACACAGCGAGAACCTATCTCAAAGCAATAAAACAAGAAGAGAAAGAAACAAACATCAATGTACAACAGCATCAAAACCAAAAAATTATCAGAAATAAGAAATGTAAGATACAATGTTGTTATGTTTTGTGTCTGCATGCCCCCCCATCCTCATGCAGTTATCAGTGGCTTTTAGAGTTTATGACTGATCCATGATCCAATGCTGAGATTATGGGTGTGAGAGCTATACCTGCCCTAGGGCAGATAGTTTGCTGGGATTATGGGTGTGAGAGCTATACCTGCCCTAGGGCAGATAGTTTGCTGGGATTATGGATGTGAGAGCTATCCCTGCCCTAGGGAGGATAGTTTGCTGGGATTATGGGTGTGAGAGCTATACCTGCCCTAGGGCAGATAGTTTGCTGGGATTATGGATGTGAGAGCTATCCCTGCCCTAGGGAGGATAGTTTGTATATGTAAGGGAGATAAAGAGGCTGCTGGCTGCCATTCCTCCCTTCTTGCACTTCTTGCTTTGCTGTATGCTGCTGCCATTAACTGTAGTTCTCTGCCATGTGCCACTCTGCCTCACAACCAGCTGAGAATGGACTGAAACCTTCACAAACTGTAAGCTAAATAAACCTTTCCTTCCTTCATTTTGGATGTTGGGTATTTTGTCTCAGCAATGAGAAAAAAGTAACCAAGACAACTGTATACTGGAGCTATAAAATATTATGAAAAGATATTTTAAAAGTAAATGAAGCTGGGTGTGGTGGCACATGCCTGTAATCCCAGCACTCAGTACTCATGAGGCTGAGGCAGGGGGATCTCTGTAAGTTGAGGCCAGCCTGGTCTACAAAGTGAGTTCAAGACCAGCCTGAACTGCATAGTGAGGCCCTGTCTCAAAAAGACAAAAAAAAAAAAAAGGTAAATGGAAAGATATTTCATGCTCATGGATTAAAAGACTTAATATTTTTTTCTTGCACATCAACTGGGGTTTGAACCATAGGCCTATACTTGATAAGCATGTGCTCTGCCACTGAGCTACAACCCCAATCCCAGAAGACTTAATGTTGTTAAGATGGCAATGCTCCCTAAATGGATCTATGGTTTCAGTGCAATTCCATTTAGCATCCCAAAGTCGATTTTGACAACCTAATTCTAAAGTTCATATGGAAATAAAGGGATTCATCACAGTGAAACAATCTCTAAAGATAAAGTTGAAAAATTCATACATGCTGCAAAGTTACAGTAATCAAAATGCTATGGTTTTGGCATAAAAAGCAGATATACAGATAATAGAATAGAATAAGAAACCCAGAAATAAACTCAGATATCTGTGGCCCATTGAATTTTTTCCCCTCTCTGGACTGGGGATTGAACCCAGGACCTTCACACTAAGCTACATCCCCAGCCTTTTTTTTTTTCAATTTTGAGACAGTGTTATTACCTGAGATGGACTTAAACTTGTCATCCTCCTGTATCAGCCTCTCAGTGTGCTGGAATTATAGACATATATCACCATGCCTTGATGGTCAACTGATTTTTTATAAGAATGCCAGGACAATTCAATGGGAGAAAATAGTCTTTTCAATAGATGATGTTGGGATAGCTGGATATCCACATGCAAAAGAATGAAGTGAGAGCATATCCAAAATGAACTCAAAACAGTAAAAGACCTAAATGTCAGAGCTAGAATTAGAGAGCTCTTAGAAAAGGCACGAAGGCACATGTACGCCAGCATTTTGGTGTGCCAAGGCAGGAGGAACACAGGTTCAAGTGCTGTTTGAGCAGCTTCACAAGACCCTGTCTCTAAATAAAAACTAAAAAGGCCTGGGGATACAGATCATTGCAGAGGTCTTGAACTAAAGAAAAAAGGAAAAAAGGAAATGATAATCCCCAGAGTGGAAGACAGTATTTGTTAATCACATAAATGACAAGGGTTTAGTATCCTTGCTAATCATTCTTCTGATAACAGTCTAATACCCACAGTATAAGAAATTCTTAAAACTCACCAATAAAACTAATTAAAAAACAGCACGGCCTTGGGTGTCACCTGCTGGTCGCAGCGTCCAGCAGCAGCATGAAGTGACCCCCAGAACACAGGTGACCTGGCAGCCCAGGCAAAGCCTTTAGTACCTCCGGGTTCAGAGGACGGTGCCGTGCGGTGCGGTGCGTGGGTGAGGTCATGCTGGTACACTGCCAGTGACCATCCCAGGCTATAGACAAGGCACAAGGCACAAGAACCTGGACCTCGCTTCCGATTCACTGCACCCCTACTTTCTCCCGGAGGAAGATGATCTCTACCTTGGCAGCCTGGACTCCGCACCTAGGAGTCAGGACATCTGGAAGAAGTTGCCAATGCTGTTGCCGAGCCTCAAGTTCCCAGAGCGCGCCGACTGGCCCAACTAAATACTATTGTGTAAGCCAGGCCTGTGGGGTGTCCCAGCCAAGGAGGAGGCGTTGGGCCTGGAGGAGCTAAGCGCCTCGCTCCAAACTTCGTTATCCTGCAGAACTGCCTGTGGGGGGTGTGCAGGAGCCTGGGGGTAGCGGTGAGCAAGAAGCTGAAGCTCTGCCACACGACCTGCCCAGCGCCTGTGCAACAAGTGCTCATCAGGGACACCACCCACTGTGTAGACCACGGCAAGCGCCCCTCGCGAGAGCGTGCCCACTAACCCGGTCAGGGTGCCCGCACAAGGCACAGCCTTGGTCGCCTGGATCCCCTCAATGGCCACCTCTCCATGCTCGGGAGTCCCCCGGGACCCAAAGGAACAGAGCACCTAAGGGAGGACACGCTGAGCAACTCGGAGGTCGATGTGGGCACCATGGAGAAGCGGCTGTCCTCATCCAGCAGCAAGGCAGTCACCACCTTATCCGTGAGCCCCCAGAGTCCCCCCCTGGGCCCAGGGTGGGCATAGACCAGTGAGCTGACCCTCAAGTGCTGCAGCCCCATCCACCAGCAGCAGAGCTATGCAGCGCTGTACGTGGACAGCGAGGAGCCTCGCCACAGATGAGCTATGGAGGCTGCCCCTCCAAAGCGCCCACTACCATCAGCAACTAGCTCAAGCCTAGGACACTGAGAACAAGGAGCAGGAGGCCACAACACCCTGGTGTGCAGCACCGCAAAGATCTGCCAGCTTCCTCATGCTCAGGGTCCACAGGCCCAAGCTGCTAAAGAACTAGCAGGCCACCAAGTTGGGAATCTTGAAGACAGTAAGCTATGGTTTGTGTCTGGATGTCTGCCCAAAGACTCATGCAGTCATAGGACGGGCTTCTAGTTTTTGATTGATTCATGGGCCAGTATTGGGATCGTGGGTGTGAGTGCTACACCAGCCGAGGGTGGGTAGTTTGCATACAGTGTAAGAGACGAAAGAGGCTTGCTCTCTGCTGCTCCTCTCTTTTTGCTCTTGCTGCTTTTGCTGCTTTCTGCCTCCACGAACTCTTTCCCTCTATCATGTGGCATTCTGCCTTTGAGCCAGCTGAGTATAGACTGAAACCTTCACAAACTGTGTGCTAAATAAATCCTTCCTTAATTCTGGGCATTGGGTATTTTGTCCCAGCAATAAGAGAAAAGTAACTAAGACAGAAGGCCACGGAGTCCATACACCCCCTGTAAGCCCAGCAGCACCGCTTGCTGCTGGCGAAGGAGAAACTGCAGGCCCAGCAACAGTTGCTGCTGAAAGGGGAACCCCCAGGAGGACTTGGCAGGCACCCCACCAACACAATGGATACCTACTGCCACATTTTGCACATTTTGATTTTTATTTTTAAATGTTGTGTTGACATTAAGAATGTTGGTTCACCTTCTCTAGTCTCCTTTCGTGTTTGCATCTATGTGAGGGCAGGATGTGTGGAGTTCTGCAGGATATGGAAGAGCTCTCTCCCAGGATGCTGGTTGGCTTTGAGGTCTCCCTCACTTTTCACTCCTATGACAGCTATGATGTCAAACATTTGGGAGCTTTGGGGGCTGTTGTCACTTGGGTCCTTCCAAGTTTCTTCCTTCTTTTTACAATGGTGCTTGAATTCCAGCTGATACCAAGATCCAGGTTGGGAGACATTACTGTAAATACCATTGACATTGCCTTTGGTAAACATCCTGGGTAATGAGAGGTGGCTTTTGCTGCTAGAAATTCATGCCTAAGTACTATAATAATACCTCAGTGTTTGAGGAACATGTTTTGTATACAAATATATTATTAATCTGTTACATACTGTACTTATTCTTACACTGCCTGTGTGTATTATGCTGATATTTAAAGTTGATACTTATGCTGTATTTTCATATGAAAGTGAGTTGCAGAAGTTTTGAGTACATATTACTTTATCACTTTCTGAACTAAGAAATTTTTGCAAAGATATATATTTTTTCCTAGCCTGTGCTTTTTGTTTTTTTCCTGTTCATGTATTTGTTTGTGTTTAGTATGTAGAACATGGTAAATGCAAAGCTCTGTGTTTAATTTCTTCAAAATGTACACATTTTGTGCTGCATTTTATACCACTTGGAAATATCTCCTGTTTATTTGTTCCTTATGTTTATGAAAATAGCTATTAAGTGAAAAAATTAAAAGAACAAATAATTTCAATAGACATTTCTCCAAAAGGAGCATATAAATGGCCTTATTTATAGTACCAATACAATAGAAATATACAAGTGGTCACAAAGCATGTGGCAAAAATCACCCACTAGAGAAATGCAAATCAAAACCATAAGGAGACACCACATCACACCACTAAACTGGGCTATAATAAAGAATAAATGTAATAATAAATGTTAGTAAAATGGAGAAACTGGAACCTCATACATTGCCACTGGGAATGTAAAATATTGCAACGGCTTCAGAAATAGTCTAGCCATTCCTCAAAATTGTTAAACTTAGGGCTACCACATGACTCAGCAACTCCACTCCCTTGAGAACTGAAAACAGGCTCACACAGAGACCTGTGCACACATGTCCTCAGCAGTGTTACTCACAACAGCCAAAAGACAGAAACAGCCCAATATATGTGTTGATGAGTGGATAAGCCAAGGGCAGCATAACCGCTGGAGTACTGTTCATCTGTAAAAACAGAGCATTAAGTCATGCTACAACATGGATAAGGCCTAAAAACATACAAAATGAAAAGCCAGTTCCACTCACAAAAGGCCAAATGTTATATGTTATTAATATGAAATACCCCAAATAAGCAGATGTATAGTGATAAAGTAGATTAGTGGCTGCCTTGTGGTACAGAAAAAACAAAATACAGAGGTGAATGCAACAGTGTTGGGGTTTCTTTTAGAGATGGTGAAGGGCTGGGGATATAGCTCAGTGGAATAAGCGACTGCCTAGCAAGTGCAGGGTCCTGAGTTCGATCCCCAGTACCACAAAAAAAAAAAAATTTGATTACAGTAACAGATATTGGGCTGGGGATATAGCTCAGTGGAATAAGTGCCTACCTAGCAAGCACAGGGTCCTGAGTTTGATCCCCAGTACCACCAAAAAAAAAAAAAAAAAGATGGTGAAATCCAGTACCACGTGTTTGGTCTGGTACTGCACTTTATAGAAAATTTGTCCATTCTTTTGGGTTCCATATAATTACTTTTCTGTCAAGAACAGTGTCACCCTGAATGTTCCTGCACCAACCTCCAGCTGCATGTGTGGTTTCTGCGAGGTCTATTCCTCAAAGGGTGACTCTGGACTCATCTGTGTGTTGTGACCCAATTAGAACCATGGCAAGGTTGAAGCCTGGCTAACTTTGGGGACAATGGACTTACAGAAGTGCCAATAGACCCTGTTACGAGACTTTCTCCTTTGGCATCAATTTTTCAGAGGTATAGCAGGTAGCCGGGACAAACTGGACATCTTGCTATGGCAGGCCAAAATCAAAGGACAAAGTTTGAAACCCATCCATAAAACCTATTAGGATATTCTGAGAATCACCTTAATGTAATGGCCCAAGTACCCAGCTGCTTGCTAGACTGACCCCATGCTTCACTCCTGATTCACCTCAAACAGCTAAAGTCCATGTACGGTAACAAAATTACTGTTTAAAGCTTCCTTGTTCTTTCTTGGAAAGAACTCAAAGAGCATTGCCTGTCCCTGCCAGAAACAGGACAGTTACCCAAGCATAAAGTCCCTGCTACACCTGTGTATTCATTGTGGTTTTTGTCTTTATAAGCCCTGCATACAATGGGCTCGGGGCTCTCACTTCTCGGCCTTGAAACAGTCGTGAATGAGGGTCGTTGAGCTCAACTATTAAAAAGTGCTGCTTCAAATTCCAATTGGCTGTTTGGGAGTTCTATTGTTCATGGGCCCGTCTCACTTAAGCATTTTTTGCGTTGTTGGATATCTGCCACCAAAAAAGAGGCCTGTCCTCCAGTGGTCCCCTCTACTCCTTTGACATCTCTCAGGGCTAACGGGATAGCATTTCATTAGCTAGTCAGACCCCTATATTTGGCAAAAGTTATAAAACTCTCAGATTAAAAAAAAGTTTAGGTGGGTCCTCAGATCCTTTTGGCCATTTCTTGGCAGTTTTTTCTGTGTAAAACAATTGAGAAATGGAATGGAAAAAAAAGAGAAGAACCAAGAAGAAAGCCAGGCCAAAATTATGGCTGTTACAATTAGCAAGGCTTTAAGCACACATAAGCCACCAAGGGAAAATGCAGCACCAGTAAAGGAAAGCGTTTCTGTTTTAAATTCAAGAAAACCACACCTTTGGCTCTATGAAGCCACTACCCAAGCCCTGCTCTATATGTCAGGCTCCTGATGTGACTGATCCATGGCACTAAAGGTTTGGCTGTTGCAGCTCTAATAGGCAGCTGACAGAGACCACACTGAGGCAGAACCGAGCACGATTTAGAATTAATCAATTGGCTTTCTATGTTAACTTATGAGTCTGTCCCAGTGTTATGGTTTCTGTCTGCATGTCCCCCTAAATTCTCATGCACTTATGGGGTAGCTTTTAGAGTTTATGACTGATCCATGATCCAATGCTGGGATTATGGGTGTGAGAGCTATACCCTCCCTAGGGCAGATAGTTTGCTGGGATTGTGGACGTAAGAGCTATACCCGCCCTAGGTCAGATAGTTTGTATATGTAAGGGAGAGAAAGAGGCTGCTGTCTACCATTCCTCCCTTCTTGGGCTTGTTGCTTTGCTGGGTACCACTGCCATGAACTGTAGCTCTCTGCCATGTGCCACTCTGCCTCGCAGCTAGCTGAGTATGGACTGAAACCTCCACGAACTGTAAGCTAAATAAACATTTCCTTCCTTCATTTTGGGTGTTGGGTATTTTGTCTCAGCAATGAAAAAAAAGTAACCAAGACAGAATTTGGTACCAGCAGAGTGGGGTTGTTGCTGTGACTATACCTGACCATGTGGTGCAAGAGCCTTTGGAAATGGCTTGTGGGAAGAGTTTGGAAAGGTTCAGAGATGTCGCCTGAAAGACTACAGCTGGAACACCTTTGGTCGTTCTGTCTGGGAGATTCTGGTCAGAGCTCGGAAGACCAGAAGGTTGGTAGAAATCCTGCCAGTAAAGACCAGGTTCAGAAGGTTTTTGCTGGAAAGGACTGCATTGGTTGTTGGACTCCAGACCATGTGTGTTATGGCTTGGCAGAAAGTTTGTCTGCATTTTGCTCCTGTCCAAACACTTTGCCTAAAACTGGGATTAAGGGCGGCAGTGGACTGGTTAATCTGGCAAAAGAAATGTCAAGGCAGTCGAATGTTGGGGCAGTGGCATTGCAATTGTACCAAATTCTGTCTTGGTTACTTTTCTCTCGTTGCTGAGACAAAATACCCAACACCCAAAATGAAGGAAGGAAAGGTTTATTTAGCTTACAGTTTTTGAAGGTTTCAGTCCATACTCGGCTGGTTCTGAGGCAGAGTGGCACATGGCAGAGGGCAACAGTTCATGGCAGCGGTACACAGCAAAACAACAAGTGCAAGAAGGGAGGAATGGCAGCCAGCAGCCTCTTTCTCTCCCTTACACATACAAACTATCCACCCTAGGGCAGGGATAGCTCTCACATCCATAATCCCAGCAAACTATCTGCCCTAGGTGGGTATAGTTCTCACACCCATAATCCCAGCATTGGACCATGGGTCAGTCATAAACTCTAAAAGCCAGATTTATATTGAGAATGAAAAGCAAAGAGCCCAGCAGGATGATTTAAAATGTGAGTTTGGCCAAAAAGGAAGCTCCAGGAAAGCTGTGGATTGCAAAGGTGGAATTGAGGAGATCCTGATTGCTGAAGAGGAACAAGAGAGTGGTAAAGATGGCCTGAGAGCATCACAAGAGGCAGCAAATCTCCATCCTTTGCAGCCGCAAAACTGCAAAGGTGAAAGACCTTGCTTTGAGAAGGAAGCGACAGAGCACTGTGTTCCAGAATGGTGGCAGCAGTCGCACCAGGTTCTGGAATGGCGGCGCCAGCCACACCAGGTTCCAGAAAAGTGGCAGCATAGAGAATTTGTTCCTCAAAATTGGATTCAGAGTGCCCAGCGACCCAGGCGCTTGACCCCTATGGCCAAGAGAAAGGAAAGCTTGGCTATTGCCCCAGGTGGCAACAGACCTTGGCATCATCCACGTGGCCCTGGCTTTAGGTGCATGGATAATGCAAGAGTTCTGAGGTTAAAGAGGCTTCCACCCAGATTTCAGAAGTCCTGGCAAGCCAGGTAGTGTGCCCCTGAGGGGGCAGTGTGTGAAGCTGCGAGTGTGAAGCAAAAGGTGCACTGGAGACCTTAGAAGTTTAGAAAAGCCAAGACCATGAATCATCTGAGGAAGGCTGCAAGGAGGGAGCAAAGTGGGCCCAAGAGAGAAGCCCTAGGAGCTGTAACCACCGGAAGTGCCATAAGTGTGCAATCATACAAGCCCTTTGGAGCTCACAATGTGCCACAAGGACATAATGTTAGCCTTGCTGGATGTTGAACTTTCTTTGTTCCCAATGCTCTGTATCCCCATGTTTGTACCTTCTGTAATGGTAATGTGTATTTTGTGCCAATGAATGTTGGAAGTGTTTAACTTTTTATTTGTACAGGGGCTGACAGCTAAGAGTTTGCTTTACGTCTCGGAGGAGACTTGGGACATGGGCTTTTTAGCAATGCTGAAACTGTTAGGATCTGGGCAACTCTTGCAGATGGAGTAAATGCTATTTGTATAAAGAGATGCACATGAGTCTTTGAGGGGCCAGGGGTGGAATGTTATGGTTTGTGTCCGCATGTCCCCCTAAATCCTCATGCACTTATGGGTTAGAGTTTATGACTGATCCATGATACAATGCTGGGATTATGGGTGTGAGAGCTATACCCACCCTAGGCAGATAGTTTGCTGGGATTGTGGGTCTGAGAGCTATATCCGCCCTAGGGTGGATACTTTGTATATGTTAGAGAGAGAAACAGGCTGCTGGTGGCCATTCCTCCCTTCTTGCTCTTGTTGCTTTGCTGTGTACTGCCACCATGAACTGTAGCTCTCTGCCATGTGCCACTCTGCCTCACAGCCAGCTGAGTATGGACTCTAAATAAACCTTTCTTTCCTTCATTTTGGATGTTGGGTATTTTGTCTCAGCAATGAAAAAAAAGTAACCAAGACACCCAGGCCTAAGTGACTTGCCTAATGAGTCAGTGACTGACACACAAAAATAGAACTCTCCATACCAGTGGTCACAGTAGTGGCCTGCAGTGGTCTGTTGTAAGGGGCAGCAACTCTTAGCTTATCATTTTAAGATAGAATAATTCTAGTCTTAGTGCAAGCCTCAAAGTTGTCTTGAGAAACATGATGGAGGGGTTGTAAAAAGTTAACTTTGCAGTCCTGACTTTGCTCTGGAATGCTTCTCCAAAGATCAACCTTGCCTGGGTTGTTTCATCCCTTCCCTTGCCCTAGATAAACATTGCAACCATAAAGAAAATGTATGGTTATCTAAAGGGGGAAATATAGAACAGAGTAGAGGAAGTATATATCTTTATGGTTGGGCTCATGACTGGAGCCTGACCTGGTCATGTGGCACAAGAAAAACAACTGTGGCCAGAGCTACAACATTCCAATCTGCTACCATGGAAATCACAAATGTATATAAGGTGGGAACAAAGGCAATTAAGAGGCCCTACATCCCTGACCTGCTAGTTGGGGGTGTGTGGTGACTGGTCCAAATTAATAAAACTCTGTTTGTCCTATTTATTTATTTATTTATTTTTTGCGGTACTGGGGATCGAACTCAGGACCCTGCGCTTGCTAGGCAAGCGCTTATTCCACTGAGCTATATCCCCAGCCCTGTTTGTCCTAAATAGAGTGTTTAATCACCTGCGGAATTCAGCCATTACACTGTGACACTGTGACGTCTCTGAAGGCAAGATAACATCACAGCTGCAGACACTAACTCTCACTCAGAATTCCTGGGCAATAACTACCAGCCTTAGAGATAAAACTGTATCAAGTTAATTTTATCCCTTAGTTATTGCAGAGTGATCAGGTCCACAATCTCCCAAATGAGTAGATGGTGAGGGCTAAATAAAAGAGACAAATGGAATGACATCAGGACACCAGGAGGCTCAAAACCCTCTCATAGAATTCAAGATTCTCTTGAGGCTAAGACCAAGATCTTCTCTAAGCAGCCTGCATTTATTTAGTTGTCCGAACGAGGGAGAGGAATACTCAAGAAGGGTAGGAACTGCTCAAGGACTTCTTCAAGTAAGGCATTACATTAATTTAGGAGAACTATGTTAATTCCATAAGGTCTCCACCCAGGAGTGAGATGCTATATCTTTATAATCTTTATCTATATCTATATCTATGCTATAATCTTTATCTAGTTGAGGTTAGAGTCTGGTGTCCTTAGCTGTGACCTTGTCTTATCCTTTGAGGCTTCACAGCTTCACCCCCCATTACATACCTCAGAAGGGGCCAATGACTCACAGAGGTTAACTTACTATGAGTCCACCATCCATCTCCAGACAAGGGCCTAGGCCTTGGATAGACTCACAAGTAAACATGGAAAGCCAAGTGGTTAATTTAAGTCCTGCTCAGGGCTGCTTCATAATGGTCTCCATCAAAACAACTCTCTCATTAAACAAAGATTTACTTCTTGGAATGTCTTTGTTCCATTTTCACAAGGGCTCACTCTCTTTTGCACTTTTTGATATTCTGTTATTCCCTGAACTTTCCTGCATACCCCCCAATAAGATGTACCCAATAAATAGCAGTTCAGAGAAGCTGGGTCTTAACCACAAGAGCTCTGACCTTCCCAGACCCCTGCATACCATATTACTCATTTCTATTGTCTTTTATCCTTTGCCATACAATCACCCAGATCAAAAGATTGGCCAGCTCCTGATATGTGGCCAAAAGCCTCACCTTTTCCAACAAAGAGGACTGAAGGAACCCAGGACAAGCCAGGTCTCAGCCCTTGGAAATCTCTATCTGCTGTGAGGAGATTCAGGTCACCCTGGATGTCATGGGTAAGCAAATTCAATTTCAGATGCACAGGATTTCAGGTACATCAGGAGCAGCTTGCTGTTTTAACTTCTATCTCTGGTAAATTCTCCTCTCCCATATTCCAAGAGATACAAGTTATTCCCAGTCTTGAACCTCAGAAATGTTTTCTTTTCTATTCTCCTCCATGCAAATTCCTAACTCCTGTTTGATTTGTGAGACGGGTCCGAGAACAATAAACTCCCAAACAGCCAAATTAGAATCTAGTAGCGCTTTTAATAGTTGAGCCCAGTGGCCCCCACTCAAGGCCTCTGTTTCAAGGCTGAGAAGTGAGAGCCCTGAGCCCATTGTATGCAGGGCTTATAAAGACAAAAAACCACAATGAATACACAGGTGTAGCAGGGACTTTATGCTTGGGTAACTGTCCTGTTTCTGGCAGGGACGGGCAATGTTCTTTGAATTTTTTCCGAGAAAGAACAAGGAACTTTTAAACAATAATTATGTTACCATATATGGACTTTAGCTGTTTGAGATGAATCGGGGGTCAAGCATGGGGTCAGTCTAGCAGACAGCTGGGTACTTAGGCCATTACAGTTTGAATGAGAAAATTCTATCTCAGAGGAAAAACAGCAATATACTTGAACAGTTCTCCCACCAGGCTTCAGAGATAGCCCCCACCTTTTTGCTTAGTCCTGGGAAAGGATTTAATGAACATAGAACTTACACAGGCACCATTCTAGAGTACATACATGTTATTCAATTTGGCAGCCAACTTGAGAGCTGTCCAATCATACCATCCAAACTCTCATTTGTCTAGCTATAAAAAGATATAAAGTCTCAGAAGAAAAGGTTCAGATATCCCTTCAGAGTTTAATACTTAGGATACATTCTTATACCAGGGAATAATTGCCTAAGGAACAAATCCAGGATATCTGCAATGCTGGGCTCCCTGCCACTAAGTAACACCTCTTTTTTTTTCCTGGCAGTAGCCAGCCTCTGCAAAATTTGCATTTTGAGCTAATAAGAAAGCTTTGATATGGGGCTATCAGAAGTCTTGAGTCCAAACTCTTAGAGTGGACAAAAGTGACTGCAATGCTTTTTGTGACACAAAGCACACCCTCAGCTCACCTTCCAACACTGGGAACACCTGACTTAAGTAAGATCTTCTTCTATATATCAGAAAAGAGAGGCTATGCTATGAACCAAAAGCTGGGACTGAACACCACTAAGTGGCACCCTTTCCAAAAAGTTAGAGTGACTGCTGCATGACCACCCTGCCTGAAGGAAACAGTGACTACAGATATGCTAACAGAAGAAGCTACAAAATAAACTTGGGGGAAGCTGAAAGTTCTGACTCTCCATCAGATCAGGGTTATTCTTTTTTTAAAATATGAGACAGGATCTCACTGTGTTGTCCAGGGTGGTCTTTAACTGACTGTGTGGCCCAGGGCTGGTCTCAAACCCACAGTAATCCTCCCGCCTCAGCCTCTCAAATACTGAAATTTCAGGTGCACACCACCACACTCAGCTAGGTCAGGGGTATTCTTGAGACAAAAAGTGGCTAACAAGGGAATGACTTAACAAGTACAAGGCCATGCTTCTAGACATCTCTGAGGTTACCGTAAGAGCTTGCACTACTCTTAATCTTGCCTCACTTACATGGACAGGCTTGGAATCTGGTGTTCAGGTGATCTCCCAAACCCATGCAAATAGACAGGTCATCAGTGATCTGCTCCTCCAAGACCCCAGTGAGAAATGCTTCACTGATGACAGTAGCTTTGTCTACAAAGGACAGTGAAAGGCAGGATAAGCAGTTGCAATCCACAGCAGGTCACTGAGGACAAACCCACACCTACTGGGAACTCCATTCAAAAAGCAGAGCTCTTAGGCCTGACTTGGGCATTGATGTTAGGAAAAGATGACAAATATTTACACAGATTCTAAATGTGCCTTTCTCTTGCTACAATCCCATGCAACAATTTGGAAAGAAAGGGGCTTACTAACACAATATATAGAGAACAAGAAAGGAATTCTACAATTCCTGGAGGCCATCCATATTCTCAGACATGGCATCATCCTTCAATGCAAGAGACATGTCTAAGGGACATGTCTAAAATCTCCTTTAGAAATAGAGTATATGTCCACTGATAGATCAATGGATAAATAAACTGTCTTTATAGATGACGCAGGCATGCAAGAAGGCCTGGGTTGAATCCCCAGGATTGCAAATACAAAACAAAACTTGAACATTTAGCTCAGGGCTGAGGATGTAGCTCAGTGGTAGAGTACTTGCCCCACACAGTGGAGTACTACTCTGTTGAGTCTCTTGTAGGAAAATGGATGCACTATGACAACATAATGTTAAGTGAAAATCAGTTATACAAGCTTAAGTATTCCTTGGTTTCCCTTATATGAAAAATACAAAATATAAAGATCAAAATAATAAACAGTAAGAAATAAAGGGTAGATTTTTTTTGCAAATGAAGGTGGATAGGGTGAGGGAAGGAGACATAAAAAGAATTAGGACGTAGTATGTACATGTACTATTATAGCTTGTGTCTAGATGTCCCCCCAAAGTCTCATGTAGTCATAGGTGGGGCTTTTTAAAGGTAACTAGATCTGCAGTATGTGATGCTGGGATCAAGGGTATGATTACTAAATTAGTCTACTGATCAGTTTGGCATAGTTCTGGGTAGAATTAAGGCTGCCTCACTCTGGATGTGAATGGTATCCACTCTTAAGAGTGGGAAGATTGGATAAGAAGTGAAGGACAGAAAGAGAGTTGCTACTTGTTGCCTGTTGTTGACCTGCTGCCTTCTGCCTGCCCGGCTCTGGCATGGACTGTTTATCCTCTGCTATACCACCCTGCCTTGGAGCCAGCTGACCGTGGACTGAGACCTCTACTAATTGTGAGCCAAATAAACTTTTCCTCTTTTAAATGTGGGTATCAGGTATTTTGTTTTAGCAACAATAAGGGTAACGAAGACATGTACCAACCTCCACAGTGAATATCATTATTATGGTCTGAGAACATGAATAAAAATTTTTTAAATCCTAAGAAATCAAAAAGCATATAAAGAGACAAAAAGGACCATCTTATATCCCCTCAAGACCCTCACTTTATTCCCACTTCCTGAGGAACCATTGAAATTAGCCTGTACCCCACAGGGAGAATAATGGACCATAGCATGAGGAGGAGTTAAATGAAGACTATGACAGTGTCTGGGAAACAAACTAGTCCTTTCTCAAGAGACACAGTGGAAGGCTACAAAAATCCTTTGTGATTCTTTCCATGCTGGAAGAGATGCTACATGGGGAATGGCCAAATTTTTATAGGACCAGGAGTAACAGCAACCACCTGACAGCTCTGCCAAGCTTGCCCAGTCTGTGCCTACAAAAGCCCTGGCAAACCCAAATCATCTCCTTTGTTACAAACTATACAGGGAATTCTGACTCAGAAAGCCCATGAACTGCTGGCACCATGGATCATATCTGGGCTTTATGTGAACCTGGACCTCCTGGAGGTCACAGAAACAGGTGATCTGTGATTACTGACAGTGCGACCTGCATCTAGCTCCTCTGTGTGCTCTGAGCTGCCTGGAGTCACAGAATCGGGTGGTCCACAATCCACTGACATCACAGTTCACAGCTGAATGCCGAAAGAATCAGGTATTTCCCATTTACTTCCTGGGGCAGAGCAGGTGACCCACAACCCTGCCACCATTACAGTCTGTGTCTCTGCCCTCTGTGCGCCCAGTGCAGACAGGAGATTCTGACTCAGAAGGCCCACAAAATGCTAACACGGGAGTTCACATTTGGGCCCTCTCTGCACATGCCCCACACCACCTGAGGTACTACAGCAGGTGGTCCACAGACTGTTGGCACCACAGTTCATGTCTGGGCTTTACACATGCATGGACCTCCTGGAGGTCACAAAAACAGGCAGTCAATGATCACCACAAGTGCAGCCCACATCTGGCTCCTGTGTACACCCTGAGCTGTCTGGAGACGCAGAATCAGGTAGTCTGCAAAATGCTGACCCTGTAATTCATGTCTGGGCTCTGCCTGCACCCTGAACTGCCTGGGGACAGAGGGTCACTAGTCCATAACTATGCCACCAGTGCAGCCTGCTTCTGGGTCATACTCATGCCCTGAGCTGTGATGGGACACTGGATGAGATGGTCTGCCATCAGCTGACATCACAGTTCATGTCTGAGACCTGGGAGAACTAGGTATACTTCATTTTCCAGAAGACCCCAGACTAAACAGAGCATCTCAGTGGACACTTGAGGGGCAAGCCTGACCATCAAGAAAACTAGGGACACTAGCAACCTTTGCTGAGCTGCCAGAGAAGACAGAGAATGAGCATTCTGCCTCTGGCATCAAACACAAGACAAAAGACTAAAACACAATCTCAGAACTCCACACCACTCACAACAAGTCCAGGAGACATCAGCATAGGAGAACTTGGTAAACACACATCTGAAATTGCTGAAGTGATTGCAATGGAAGTAAAAAAAACAACTCCATCAGGCCATAGAAGACATCAGATCAGAAATAATCTCAGGCAAAAAATGAAATGACAATAATAATGAAAGAATTGCTCAGCACATCTAAAGAAGAAATATATAAAAAATATATGAGCATAGGCAACTCATGAGAACATTAATGAACAATATAGGAATGAACTAGAACACATGAAACAAATTGAAAGAGACTTCTAGGAAATTAAAACTTCCATTGAAAGCTGGCAAAACTGCTTGAATGAAGCCAAAGATAGAATTTCAGATCTTGAAGACAGCATGGAAGCTAGCAATAGTGAAGGGAAGGATCTCTTAAAATCAACAAGAATCCAGGGAAAATCACTTCAACAGCTGCAAGACGATGCAAAGAGAAATAATGTCAGACTAATAGGAGTCAGTGAAACAACAGGAGGCAACACAAATGACATAAAAAGAATATTTGCAGAAAGAGTAGCAGAAAATTTCCCAAGAATGGAAAAAGACTTTGATATTAGGTAAATGAAGCACACAGAACTCTAACTAGTCATAACCAAAATAAAACTACACCCAGACATATAATAATCAAGATCCCAGATATCTAGCAAAAGAACAATATTAAAAGCTGCTAGAGAAAACAAACAGATCACGTATAAAGGAAAACTAATTAAAATCACGACAGACTTCTCAACACAATTCTCAACCATCCAGTTGAGAAGAGCTTGGAGTGAAATCTTACAAGCCCTGACACAAAACAGCTTCCAACCAAGACTAATGTATGCTGAAAAACTATCTTTCAAGTTTAATGGAGAAATAAAACATTTCCACAACAAAGAACAACTGAAGAACTTCATGAGTGCCAAACCAACCTTACAAAGAGTACTAAAAGATATTCTAGACAGAGAAAAAAGAGAACACAATCTCAAGAACAACAATAGAAAGGAACCCTCAAGCAGAGCAAGCAATGAAATGAAGAAAAAGTAGGAAACCAACAGCAAGTAAATAACATTACAAAGAGTGGCCAACATATATCAGTTATAACCATTAATGCAAATGGCTTCAATTCACCAGTCAAAAGAAACAGACTGGCAGAGTGGATTAAGAAACAAAATCCAATGATATGCTGTATACAGGAAACACATTTTACTCAAAAGGAAATCCATAGACTGAAAGTCAAAGGATGGAAAACAATCCTCCATGCAACAAGAACCCAGAAAATGGTAGAGTGTCTATTATGTTTGCAGACAATGTAAACTTCAAACCAAGAACAATCCAAAGAGATAAAGAAGGCCACTACATGCTTGTTAGGGGAAAACTCCAAGAGAATGAGATAACAATCCTAAACATATATGCACCAAATATTGGAGCACCAAACTACATCAGACAAATCTTGACATGAAAACCCATATAATTAATAACCCTATTGTAATAGGCGAACTCAACACCCTTTAACACAAAGAGATAGGTCAACTGGACAAAAAAATCAGCAAAGAAATAACAGATCTGAACCAAAACTGCAAACAAATGGACTTAGTAGATGTATTTAGAGTATCAGAATATCAAAATACACATTTTTCTCAGCTGCACATGGGCCTTTCTCTAAAATAGACCACAGTCTAGCCCACAGAGCATACCTACCCTAAATGCAAAAGAATTGAAATTATCCTATATATATTATCTGACCACAGTGCAATGAAATTGGAAATTCACAACAAAAGGAACTCCAAAAATTCCATAAACACTTGGAAATTAAACAACAGCCTTCTGAACAACCAATGGGCCACAGAAAAAATTAAAGAAGAAATTTAAAAATACCTACAACAAACAAAAATATACATACAACCTCCTGGAATCTGTGGGATGCAATGAAAGCAGTCCTCAGAGAGAAATTTATAGTGGTGAACTCACACATAAGGAAAGCAGAAAGACAACAAATAAATAGCCTAATGCTGCACCTCAAACGTTTAGAAAAAGAAGAACAAGTCAAGCCCAAAGCCCAAAGAAGGCAAGATATTATAAAGATCAGGGCAGAAATTAATGTAGCTGACACAAAGAAAACACTACAAATAATAAATAAATCAAAGAGTTGGTTCTTTGAAAGAATAAGTAAATTTAATAAGCCCCTATCCAACTTTATAAAAAAAGTAAAAATCTCAAATTCATGCAATAAGGGATAAGGATGAAATCACTACAGATCCTACAGAAATTCAAAAGATCATTAATAACTACTTTGAAAATCTTTACTCCCATGGCATAGAAAACTCAGAAGAAATAGACAGATTCCTAGATAGATACAAATTACCAAAGTTGAATCAGGAAGATATAAAAATCCTGAACAACCCTATGTCAATTAATGAGATTGAAAATGTGATTAAAAACTTACAAACAAAGAAAAGCCCAGGCCCTGATGGACTCCCAGTAGAATTCTATAAAAAATTCAGAGAAGATTTAATGCTAACATACCTCAAACTCTTCAATGAAATTGAAAAGAAAACAATTCTCCCTAACTCATTTCTGGAGGCAAGAATTATACTAATATCAAAACCTGAGAAAGATTCAACCAAGAAAGAGAACTACAGACCAATCTCCCTAATGAACATAGATGCAAAGATACTCAATAAAATACTAGCAAATAGAATGCAGCAAATCATCAAGAAAATCATACATCATGACCAAGTTAGATTCATTCCAGGAATGCAGGGGTGGTTTACTATTCACAAATCAATAAATGCTATACACCATGTCAATAGAACCAAAGACAAAAACTACACGATGATCTCAATAGATGCAGAAAAAGCTTTCAACAAAGTCCAACACACATTCATGATAAAACCCCTACAGAAAATAGGAATAGATGGTCTTTACCTCAATCTCATCAAAGCCATCTATTACAAACTAACAGCCAACATCATACTAAATGGACAAAAACTGAAAGCTTTTACTTTAAAATCAGGAACAAGACATGGATGTCCACTGTCACTACTCTTATTCAGCATAGTTCTGGAAGCATTTGCCAGAGCAATTAAACAAGAGAGAGAAATAAAAGGAATAAGGATAGGAAAGGAAGAAGTAAAATTATCACTATTTGCAGCTGACATGATAACTCTACATGGAAGACCCCAAAAACTCAACAAGAAAACTCCTTGAATTAATCAACACATTGAGCAACTTAGCTGGATATAAAGTCAACACTCAAATATCAATAGCATTCCTATACACAAACAACAAACTAACTGAGAGAGAAATTAAGGAAACCATACCTTTCCCAGTAGCATCTAAGAAATTGAAATATTTAGGAATCAATCTAACAAAGAAGTAAAAGATCTATTCAATGAAAACTAGAGTACTCTAAAAAAAGAGATGGAAGGGGATTTCAATAAACGGAAAAACATTCCTTGCTAATGGATAGGGAAAACCAACATTGTGAAAATGGCCATACTACCAAAATTGTTGTACAGAATTCAATGCAACTCCCATTAAACTACCATTAGCATACCTCACAGATCTAGAGAAAACATCCCTAAAATTCATCTGGAACCAGAAGAGAACCACAATAGCAAAAGCAATCCTGGGCAACAAAGACAAGTCAGGTGGAATCACAATCTCTGACCTGAAATTATAATACAAAGCTACTGTAATAAAATCAACATAGCAATGTCTAAAAAACTGACCAGAAGATCAATGGAACAGACTGGAAGAAACAGCCACAACCACAAACACACTCAGCCACCTAATCTTTGACAAAGGGGCAAAAAAAACCTCACTGGAAGATAGCCTCTTTAATAAATGGTGCTGGAAAACTTGGCTTGCCACTTGCCAAAGACTGAAAATAGATCCAAATCTATCACCATGCACCAAACTCAAGTCAAAATGGACGACAGATCTCAATATTAAAACAGAAACACTAAATCTATTGGAAGAGAAAGTAGGTAAAAACCTCAAAGACATAGGGGTAAGGAAGAAAGTTCATGAACAAAAACCAAACTGCATGGGAAATACTTCAAAGAATCAACAAGCGGGATCTCATCCTACTGAAAAGTTTCTGCATATCTAAAGAGATCACCAGCAGATTGAAAAGAAAACCCAAAAACTGGGAAAAAATTTTAGCTGACTGTCCCTTGGACAAAGGTCTTCTATCTAGAACATATAAAGAATTTAAAAACATCAGCCCCCCAAATTCAGAGACCCAATCCAGAAATGGGCATCTGAGATAACTACACAATTCTCAGATAAAGATATACAAATGGCAAATGAATACATGAGAAAATGCTCAACATCATTAGTCAGTGGAGAAATGCAAATTAAACATTGAGATTTCATCTCATGCCAGTAAGAACAGCATTAAGAAATCAACCAGTAACAAATGCTAGCGCGGCTGTAGAGAAATAGCATCTCTTCTCCACTGCTGGTGGGAATGCAGACTGGGGAAACCACTGTGGAAATCAGTTTGGAGATTCTTCCGCAAACTAGGGCTAGAGGTCTCATTTAATCCAGCTATTCTCCTTGGTATTTTTCCAGAAGATCTGAAAACATCATATCACAGCAATATCTGTGCACCCATGTTTATAGCAGCGCAATCTGTCATAGCTAAATTGTGGAAGCAATGCAAATGTCTATCCACTGAGGAACAGATAAAAAATTTGTGGAACTTTCATATAATGGAATATTATTCAGCTATAAAGAAAGATAAACTCAAGGTTTTTACAGGTAAATGGTCACAACTACAGACCATACTCATAAGTGAAATAAATCAGACCTGAATGAGTGAATAAAAATTTAAGAGGTATGATAGACATTGTGAAATGAAAGGAAACTGCTCAAAAGTAAAGAGCAGTGGGGAGGAGGGAAAATAGAAAAGGGGAAATTATGTACATATGTATATACAGGACAGCTAACGTAGTTGTACTACTGACTTCTATCACTTTACTGAAAAGATCAGTTAATAATTATTTGATTGCCAGGCGTGGTGGCGCACGCCTGTAATCCCAGCACTTAGGAGGCTGAGGCAGGAGGATCGTTGAGAGTTCGAGGCCAGCCTGGGCTACAAAGTGAGCTCAAGGCCAGCCTGAACTGCTAGTGAGACCCTGTCTCATAAAGACAAAAAAAAAAAAAAATTATTTGATCAATCTTGCATGTCTCTGTCTTTCTGAGAAACCACTTTAAAGATACCAATATGTAATACAATCATTGTTAATTTCCTACCACTTTGTCTGTAATTCAGTGTTGCTTGTATTGTTCTTATGCTATTTTGTAAACGGATGTCTGTTAATATGCTTTCCTTCTTTATTTTTTAAAATAAATTTTAAAAAAACTATACAGAGAGGGACATAATTTGGAAAGGACTAATGATTAGACTTCACTCAAATGCTGCCATGTGGGCAATTTAAACAAATACTGATCCTGATTGACAATTTCACAAACTGGACTGAGGCCTTCCTGATCCACTCAGGAAAACTAACAGGTAGTCAAGGTACACCTCTAAAACTGCATCCCTCAGTTTGGACTACCTCAGTCTGTTTACAGTGACAATGGGCCTTTTTTTTAACTTCTCAAATAACTCACAGGGTAGAAAAAACTTCAGGAATAAAGTACCACCTTCATTCTGCGTGGAGACCTCAGCCCCCAGGACACGCCAAAAGGGCCAACCAGACTCTAAAGTGAACTTTGGCCAAACTTTGTGAAGACATTGCTGAGTCTTAGCTCCAATTATTGCCAATAGCTCTCATGAGGAGTCCAAAGACTCAAAAACCAGGCTAAATATGAGCTCATCTAAAATGCTGTATGAAAGGCTTTTTCTGTCCTCTGGTATGGTACCAGCTTATTAATCTGGGACAAGTCCAACAATCTACTCATCTAATAGGAACAAGGTACTGCCAGCTCCTGGTCTGGGGACACCACCTTGTGACCACTCTAGAAACCAAGTTCTTCTGGACACTTGGAAAGAAGGAACCTCAGCAGACCAATTAAGACCAGAGTGCAAAGTTGCTCTTCCAGTCATTCTGGTCACCTCAACCATAAAGTTGGCGGGTGTAGATAGCTGGAGTCACCTCTCTAGGATCAAACTTTCCCCATCTGACACAGCTGAGCCTAGAGGCGACAAGGCAGAAAAGGCCAAATACTCTTGTGAGCCTGTCAAGGACCTCAGGGACTTCATCAAGAAGAAACAGAGTGACCAGATGTAGATCAGTGGCATAAGCACCTGCATGGCAAGTGCAAGGTCCTGAGTTTGATTCCCAGTACCAAAAAAAAAGAAGAAGAAATAAAAGTATCCAACCACAGATGTTATCTTTTTTTTTATTTTAGAAACATAAAAGTACAAAAACTTATTGACAAACAGACACCCATTATCATAGAAAATATTACAATCACAACTAATCTATAGACAAGGTGATATGGTCTCAACAATTGTTGTTGCTTTATCCATTGATATCTTCGAATTGTAGATGTATGGACCCATATACAGACATGCAAATTTAGTCAGACAGTTGATCCTCTCAACAACAGAAAAAAAAAAAAAAACCCACAAGAACCAAAAATCCAAAGACAAGAAAGAAAACAGGCATACATCAACAACAGCAACAACAACAACAACAACAACAACAGAAAAAAAACACCGCTTGTTGCTGCTTTACATATTGATATCTTCGAAGTGTGTGTTCAGGCTAACACATACAGATATACACTATTAATCTAATATCCTGTCATCGATTATTGCTTAGCATTAAGTGATATAATACAATAGTAGAACCATGTTAGCCCTCCTGCACATATGTATATT